>JARJEC010034621.1:0-59222 GCA_030264575.1 Tachinus sp. AB-2021 | reverse complement strand
TTTTCTAGGCAATGTATTAGTTATAATTTGACTTTGCAATTTCAATACAAATAACTAAATGAAATAATTGTTTCCCAAGATTAATTAACTGTTTTATGTCATTTATATTATTAAAAATTTCTTCGTCGACTTTTGTTTGTACTTATTGTTTAGGTTCTTAAAGGCGTTATGAATGCATTTTAAACTAAAATCAAAGTAATTAGCTTGAGTATATTTTGTTCTTTGTCCGAAACTTTGACCGCTAATTTCTATTTAGTGTATATGTTACCGTGAAAGAACAAAATCAGGTTAACCCTCTTCCCCACAGCTAAACACACGTGTACTTTTACGATTCTCAAACTAATGTTTTACTACCACAGAACACTGATTTTTAACTAGTTTTCAGTGAAATCTTAAAACTCTTTATTAAAAATCTATTTATGTTTTTAAATACCAAATACATATTAACAAGTTGTTGTCGAAAAAAATTTACCCCGTATTCCCACGACATAGGTACGTGTGTAACTTCATATTATTTCATGAAATTAAATACCAATAAATATTTTTTTTATATTATAGTGTTGTTTTATCCCTATTAATAGAACGACTAATATTTTGTACAATTACAGAATATAAATTATAATAGTAGATAATTTGTTATAATAGTAGGTACAATGACGTAGGGATATATGGTGTAATTTTTTGACAACAAATAAATCAAGTGTTATTATATATCTTTTGTTATTTAAATACATAAATAGATTATTAATAAAGAGTTTTAAGATGTAAACCACCAAAAACTGGTTAAACATTTCAATCCTGTGGTAGTAAAAATCGTAAATATGCATATGTACCTAGCCATTTGATTTAGGTTTATTAATAGTCTACAGGCCTTTGCATGGATAAATTTGGCATTTAATGTCGACAGTCTACGGTGAATGTACATTCACTAAAACTTTTGGTGTATGTTAGAAATATTTTCGAAAAATTTCTGATATGCATCGGCATATGTCGGCATTCGCTAACTAGATTTGGCAAATGTTGGGTCAGACTATGTCTATTCTAATCCGCAGTCCATTTAACTCCATCACGGCAGTTTTTCCAATAACTGCCCTTTACAGAATCGTTGTATGTAATATTACTTGACGGTTAAGGACTTATATGGGTTTATTGCCAAAATCTCACTTGATGGATTAAATGGACCATGGATTCGGATTGAGTGACCCTATAATAGACATAGTCTGACCTCCAGATCTGATCAAAAATTTATGTGTGTAGCTGTGTAATCCAAACCTATCCTAATTGCTATCACGCCGGAGCTAAACAACAATCTCCAACACTCTTAATCGAACCAACTCACTTCCAAATGGACCAACGAGGGGTGTCATACCTATGTTCTTTGTTGAATAAATAAGATGTCCTGGAACATTATTGCTAGAAATTTTAAAAAATATCGAGTTTTTAATGTATTTTCTTTGAATACAAATAGAATTCAACCCCTGTAGCTGAACCAATTATAAATTATGGCTAAAATTTTTATAAAAAAGGATCAAAATACAGCAAATATTTAGTTCTGATAAACACCAAAGTTCTTTTAAACAACTAATACCGGTGAAGATCCAAATTCCATAATAATATTATCAAATATTCGGTCTTTCACCGACTTTCTTGATATATCTGAATAATCAACATTCCTCACATTCGGTAACGGTAACATATCGCTCTTATTTTTAAATTTCGATTATTAATCTATGCAAATTCCATCTAATGGTTAAATTTTAAGATGGAAATTCAACAATATTCGTTTCTTAAATAGTTATCCACAGCATTTTTTCAAAATAACTTGGTATTTGTTTTTTACTGTTTTTCAACTTTTTAATTATTTTTTAAAAATTTTAAAATCGGATCACTTATTTCTAATCTAATTGCGATTAATTTTAAAAATAAATCTAAAAATCGACTACAAAGCATTCACGCTGAGAATTGAAGACTATACTGTAAAAATGAAACAAGTTCATTTTGAACCATTTTAAATTACGCATCATTATAAAACAAACTTTTTATTCTCTATCCAAGTCAGTCTATTCTGCTTGGATATAAAAGTTTTCCTTACACATACATATAGAGGTTATAATGTTTTTGTTAATATCCGAGATGTACCAAAATAAATTAGCCTCGTTTTTATTGCGTAGTCTTCATTTGCATTTACTAAAATTGATTCAATTGATTCAATGGTATAAAAAATTATTGTCTCACCAACATTATGCACATAGATTGCCTTTTAAGTTAAGAGATATTGAAAAATGTTACAGATTATTGCAACGTTATGAGAAATATTATAAATATATTATTAAATTATAGAAATGCTATGAAAGATCACAACTATTGTGTTTGTTAAAAATCAAGTTTTCCGTATTGAAAAAATCGTAAAACTAAAAATAAAATCATTTGGCAAAATAAGCCCTAGATAGATTCATCAACATTCTTCGCATTTTTGGATTTCGAGATAGCCTGCAGTAATCTCGAAATTTAGCCGTATTAGACTTTACAGCATGACAATAAATTAAATATGATTAAATGTCTCGAAATATTTTTAAATTTTGCAAAATGTGTATGAAATGTAAAATGTTTGTCCTTTTTTTTAAATCGCGTGTAGCGAGTGTAATTTGTTGGATTAACTGATATTTTAATAATTATCCAGATTGTTCAACATTTTGTTTCATAAATAATGAAATTGCAAAAAAATATCGTACATGTTTTGATAACATTTTGCAAACATGTTTTGTACCAATATCAACCAGCAAAATATCAAAAAGTTATGAAATGAGTAAATAACAAAAAAGTTTACAAAGTTAACCACCTAACCGAACGACCTCTACCACCCCTAATCGAACCAACTCACTTCCAAATGGACCAGCGAGGGGTGTCATACATGTATTTTGTTGAATAAATAAGAAGGCGAAACATTTATTGTTTATTACATTATAGGTACAAATTTAAAAAAAGGTCAAAATTTTAATGCAAAAAATGCTAAAGGGTTACTGAAATATAACTATTTTTATATGTTAAAATACATCATAAAACCTAATTTTGCCGCTAAAAATTAACAACATTTCCGGTTTAACAATAAATTTTATTAACTTAAACCAAACACCTGGTATTTTTAAAAATTTGGATTCGTCAAATCATGAAGAATAAATACCAATTTTCAGAAGTTTTAGTTACATAACCATATTTTGAATTTTCTTTTTTTACATCACTTTGCCACATTTTTTAAAACGAGTGATTACTTGCATTTACAAAGAACATAATTAATATTAATATTGTACCTTGCTTTTTTGTGTGCAATGTGAAAGATGTTCTTGCTATCAGAGGTTATCAAAAAGATCCCATTTCAACACCTATTAAAAATGTTTAAAAAAATGTTGCCAAAAATACTAGAAGAGATATTTGCAAAATACTGAGAATATATTAGGAATATGAATATATTGTAAATATGTCGTAAAATATCTGGAAAATATTGTAATACAAAATGTGGTTTCTTTATCATTGCCGATTCAGATAAATAATGCAATATTAAATAGTTGCTAAAAAGTAATTAATAGTTATTTTTTATTATTATTATTATTTACATATATATATATATATATGAAATAAATGTAACATTGTAATTATTAAAATAATATATTTTGTTGGCTAAATACAGAAAAATTAATAATAGCGTGCTTTAATAAATTGGGCGAGTTTATTGATGATCAGAAAATTTATCATATAAATTGATTTCTAATGGAATAATAAGTAATATTAATTCAGACCGTAATGATTTTTTCCGCATTTATCGGCAAAACAACATAAGGACACAACAAGCAAAAGGGGACAATATAAGCCTTGAGGATTATAGCATTCATGGTTCTTCCCCCAAATTGTATCATGCGGTTGTTTTACAGCCATATGAGACCGACACATTGTAATGAACAATGAATGTGATTTTATTTTAATAAAACTGATAAAAATACAATATTAATTCAATGAATATTTAATGGCGCTAAACATAAAAAAGAAGTAAATTATGCGAGTACTGCTTATCGCCGTGAGCACTCCGAATACGTTATAAATATTAAAACTTTTCAAACAACGTAAACTCTAATTCCATCATGAATAATTAATTATCAATAAAGAATCACACCTACGAATATTTTATTTACTGCCGAGAAACAAACATGGCTTCGAATACTTAACGTGACTTAAAGCACATTTTTATGAAGCAGGAAATGTGTCGTTAGTGTGATCATCATTATGTTGCTTGCTTATAGAAAACCTAATAAACTTACCTTACTCTCTCTTTCACTTATTTTGTTGATCAAACCTGCGGAACACAATCGGGAAAAATACTTGAATAAAACGGGAGCGAGAAATAAAAATTGGTTTTATATTTTATGATAAACTATGTAGTTTATTTGACTTTCATATACACTCACAAAATGAGAGGCGGCACAAGCCGTAGGATACAAACATTTACCTATTAATTATTATTATTAATATTCATTATTGATTTTGTAAACGGAACATTTGTTTATTGTTGAAACAATGTGTTTAATATAAATAAAATAAATAATCAGAAACAATCCAGTTTTATAATCTAAGTTAGTTTTGCGAAGTGGTTAATGTTACATATTTTTGTAATGGTCTTCGAATAGAATTTTCAACAATATAAACAAATATTTTTTATAAGTTTGAGTTCATAGCAAAATGTAGCAGATTGAGCGACACACTAACGTGTGCGCTCCCTCACAGCGGACAAATCTCTCATACACACGCAGTCATCTTATAAATTATATAAACTAATATATACATCACAAAGAAAAGAAATAAAATAAATAATATACAATATTCTATTCAGATTCGTAAACTTATCCTAGATCACTGTTTCGAAGTCTTACGCATAGCGTAAATATAGCAAATAAAGGCTAATAAAAAATAAATGCGCTAAACTTAAAAATAATTTATACATTTTCTTTATCAACACTTAAATATCTAATATGCCTGCATGAATATTTACAAAGATGCAACCAAAATAATAATAATAGACAAAATAAAAAATATCATTCGAGATATGTTCCTTATTACTGGCTTTGTACAAAAAATCGGCTTGGCTATACAAAATAATAATACAAAATAAAAAATAATATCTACAACGTAATAACACAATGTGCCGATGAAAATAAAAACGTAAGATAACTGCACGCAGAATAAATAAAATAAAATATTTGTGTGGGTCCAAATTTATAGAAATAAAACAAAAACTCTAAAAAAAACTATAACAATATATACATAAAATAATAAGATCCAGTAAAACAAATTCGCAATTTTAAAAAAATAAAATAATTCATTCCAAAAAAAAATTAATTGTCGTCCGATATTTGATATTTTAAAAGTGCAGAAATTAAAAAAAAAATACTTTTTCAAATTTTGTTATTTAAAGTATGAAATAATAAAATCATGCAAAGCTGCGGTTAATGCGGAATCAAATTAGGAGGTGCTCGGGGGTGGTGGGATGCATCTTTGTAAACAGAGAGACAAAAGCAGTGTATGCATGAGAGAGATGAAAATAGTAAAATTCGCTTTGAGCATCATGTAAAGTGATATAATAACAGAGTATTTATAGTTTTGGTTTTCTTTTCGCCGCCGATGAAAAATTTGTGGTGAAAGAGAGCGCGCGCGAGATTCAGGTTTATATTGTCACAATATTGATCGAATATAGAAATATAATGTATCAAATTTGCGGTGGGTATATAAAAGTAAAATCAAATCGAACATAATGTATAAAAAAATTTAACATTACTTCTGTAGTAGTTTTCTCTTTTTCGTCATATTAATAAATTGCGATATGAAATATATTAGGAACCACGTTACGGACTCGAAGTCCAGCAGTACTAAAACAAATACTCAATAAATACACACTGACTGCTCTATATAATAATATATAATAATAATATAATATGAATAGTAATAATAATCGTGTAATACGTCAGAGGTGGCGATGCCACGTGTCACATTCACTTAGCATTGCTAGTTTGCGATGTCTCTGGGTGTGGATGGATATCGTTGATAGCATGGCTATATTAAAATTAGGTATGAGGTCAGAGTCGTCGAGCCATTATGGCCGATATGTGTTTAGCCTCATATATTAAATATATAATAGGATAATAATGCATCTAAAACGGCGTGCATCCACCACCAGAGCTCGCGCTATGTCAACAATCACACTTAGTTCCAAATCAACTCACTAATATGCGAGGCAGGTTATACCGAAGTATTTCCCAGTTTGAGTTATTTTGGATACGTAAACCTAGAATATATTTAAAATTTTAAATATATTTTTTTCTACTACTATATATACGTACAATGCCGGTGAAAACCAACGTTAAAACATAACTATATTATTACTTAAACACCGTATCGATTATTAGTAATTAGTAGGAACCAATTTTCATTTTTTTTGCTGGCTTGAAAGTGGATGACGGGTGAAGCGAGCCGTGTACTTACTTTGTAAACCAGCTGATATACATATACATTTATTTTTATATATGATAAATACAGCATTTGCCTTATATCAACTTTAATAATGTGTTATTAATAATAGTAATAAAAGTTTTTTTGTAATAATTAAATATAATAATAAAAAAAGCGCCCGCGTCTTCGCGAGTCTGCATCTGAGGAACTGAGACGCGGGCGTTATAGGAACTTGTTTTACTGGGTCCACGAGTTTCGGGACCCTCTGGAGACTGCATGCAGTATCTACATCTCGATTTAGGAACATTGTAGTCGCAGTTTTGTAGAAATGAGGAACTCTGGCGCTACCCTACCTATATTTTATGTACATCTCTACAATATATAATATCCTCCCACACGTGGGACCACTTTCGTGACTGCTGGTCAATCACAACCCAATGACCAGCAGCCAGGAACCGGTGGCGGCGTCTTTAACTTATATTTTTCATCTTATCTATGTGTCATAGTAACTATACGTTGCGATAGGAATCATCGGACCTACTCGACTATACACAATAACTACACTGACACACAACTACGATATAATGTATAATAACGTTTAAAAATAGATCAGCTGTAAATATATTCACTATTCATTGCTTATTAATTTAGTTTTTTTAGTATTTAGTGTGTGTATATATAATTTCTGGTGAAATATATATATAATATATTTTTGTAGTTGGAGTTATCATCTATATAATCATTTCAAAAGATCCAAAATCTACCTAGTTAATAATGGTTCGAGTTCCTTCGCCTTATTCCGTCAGATCCGACCGCCGGCGGTAGGAACTTACATTTTTAAATTATTACAATAACAATAACAACAACGGCGAGGTTTGCGTTGTTTGAGCAGCGCGGGCGATCGGATCTGACTGTATATTGTCTGGTATAGAAATATATTTTGATACATCATGTGCCGAGACTCAGTGGCCAGCGCTAGTTAGCGGTTGAGAGACATCACTAGGTGCCAAGAACCTCCGTTTTGGTTCCGAAGGTTGACAGAACGTGTTCGAATTGGAATCAACCCGAGGGGTAGTTTCCGGACCGGATTCTTGCGCCGCACGTGCCGCTAATAACGTGATTTGGTTTACGACGTCTTCCATTTCGTGATTCAATGGGGATTCGGATGGCGGAGGCAGAGACGAACTCACCTTGATGATTTTTAAGTGTGTCTCACTTTCACAGTGTTTCCTCAAATCTTGCAACGATTTGAAACGTTCTGTGTTACAAAATTTACACTCATACCCGTTCTGGACGATCCTGAACGCACCTCTCGCCTCCAAGTTGCCACTGAAGCACTGCCGTTGATGTGTTAGCAGTCCGGATTCCCCTGCGAATGCGACACGACACTTCTTACAAACGAAACACACTTCCACATCAACATCACGAGCTGGTAGTTCTGCTGGCCGAGGATTGTGGTCTGGCATGCGGAGAGTCGTTACGCCAGGTTCTGAATTTCCTGCAGCCACCTGCTCCAACACCGAAGGTGGTAACGGCAGGAATGAAGGCCCTGCACCCGTGTCTAGAAGCAATCCTCCGGTTCCCCCTATAACAACAACAACGAAAAAACATAAAACAAACCATTAATAATAATTAAACCTGCTTCAATCTAACTAACTACGTGCAGAATTGTGTAATATTTAAAAACCATAAGTCCCTAACTGCATCCATTAAAAATACTCCACACGTTCCTAAATAAATAAAGAACGCCATTAGAATCGAATACAGAAGATAACATACTTGTCAGTACATTAAATTGAACATTCTAGAGAGTCGGTCAGTTACGTTGTGGGCGAATGGGTATTCGTGGTTCCGGAGAAGGTTACGTCTGTCTGAATAGCATCAAGGCAAGTCCAATGTAACGTACTGTTGTATAAATTTGTATCGCAGTTGTGTCTTAGATTGATACTGATTAAATTGTAGTTAAAAAGCATCCCACTCAATCACAACAACATTTAAGGATCAATGACTGGTCATACCACGATATGTACCGACCATAAATTCTTCCATTAATTGATTTACCTATTTTTTATTTATTTACAAATCTAAATTATAATCATGTCAATTTCAAATATTATATTTTAAATTTATATCTATAAAGTGAATATATTAATTAAAAAGATCATGGACCTTCCCATTCAATTAATTTAAAAATGTTTTAAACATATTTTTTGCGCAAAAAATCCGGACCTTGAATCAATTAATAAAGAAATGCTTGTACATATCAACGCTTGCCTGCGGTGATATTTGTGTGCAATGCATACAGTATGATTTTAAATTTATGCATGTGATGTCAGTAAATCTAGAGCGCTGATTGCTGATCTATAATTTATTATATATTTTGTATTCCAATATGTTGCTTTATTTTCTGAAAAAATTGTTCTAGAATTCAAACAAAATATATTCAATATTGAAAGTCCTTATTTGACGGAACTTAGTAATATTCATTCTGAAAATAATTTTAATACTTTCAAAATGAATTTAAATAAATTTAAAAAAAAAAAAATNCTGTACAAAATATCAACGGTAAAAGTTATTACAATTTATAAATATCTAAATGTAAAACTAATTTAAATAAACATATAATTTTAATTTGCTCATTTAAAGCGGAAACTCGTTTAGTAAAACGTTATGTACAATTAAAATTTTATGTACAAAATTGTTTAAACAAAAACACTTAAAAACAGGCTCAAGTACCAATGATAACTAATTGAACTAAAAATGTATTGATTAGAAAGAAAATGTCTTGCGTTTTAAATATGTTAAAAATATCATTTTTAATTGACATGAAAGTTTAAGAAATTTTTAACATTATTTGTGTGTACAATAACATAACCCATACAAACATAAATCCTTTTTTTTTTAATTTCATCAGGATTACAAGCACATCCAGATTGATGGTGAATGTAATTCAGATGAATTTGCTTATACACGGTGAGGCAGAAAAATAGTGATTTTGAAAATGTTATAAAACAAAATGCCTTAATTTTTCTCAAATTTAAATAAGCATTATTAAGAAATGTAATTAACTTTAAACAACGTCCGTTCAGGCGTTCATCACATTACGCAGCATTGCCAGTGAGATTTGAACTACTTTGGTCCGATCCTTTCTTTCAGTTCAGTTCAACAATTTGTGGTAGGTTTTAATTATACAACTGAATCACTCGTTAGGCAACCCCATAAGAAAAAGAGGCAGGTTATTTAGTAAACAGATGTCATATTACAGCCTAAATTGCTGGAGATTTTTATAGTTTCAATTATTAGTAACATTAGAATATTATAATTATTAAATAATTACTACGCCATTACTCAAGTTTCAAATATATTTTTCAAAAATTCTCCTCGGGAGGGGATCGAACCCACAATTTTTGGATTTCATGTCCACTGCTCTACCAATTGGATTGGACATGATATCCAAAGGTTGTGGGTTCAATTTCAATTTTTGAAACATTTATTTCAAAATGGAGTAATGGCGTACTAATTTTTTAATAATTATGGTATTCTAATTTCAACTTAGGCTCAATTTAAAAATTTTAATTGTAAATAATTATTGTTTACAATATTCGCATAATTAGGAATACTTTAACAAATTTTCTTAAATACTTTTTTGGGTAATTTACGCTGGGCAAAACAATATTTGTAATTTTAAGTTTCTTTACAGTCTTTCGAAAATAAGATAACTTTCATTTAATCATTTTTTAAAAATTTTAAAATTAATTGGAGAATCTTTATTTAAATTGTAGTTTAAGATTGTTGTAGTTTAAGCTTTAGTAAAATTGAAATTTTTAAATTTATATTATGAACAACATAGTTTTTCTTAATATAATAATATGTACTAATTTATAAAAATTAAAAAAACGTTTTTAGCCACAAATTTTTATGTTTTCATAAAATAAATGAAAACTCTTTTAAAAATCCTTTGATTTTCTTTTAAATACTTAAAATAATTTAAAACTAAAAAATAAATTTCCAACAATTTTACTTTAATAAACATTTAAATAAAAAATAACAATTAAATTCAATACAATTTTCTCTAGAAAGTCAGACATTCTTTTTGAGAGAAAATGAAAATAAATAAAAAATTCTTCTCTTCAAAATTTAAGAGACAAACATTTTTTAAACAGTATTTACAAAGTAAATATTCAAAAATTTAAAAACACTGATTATTCTTAACATTTTTAAAAAAGCAACACATTTTTCTAATGTTTAATTATCTAATTGATATGCACAACATTTCAAAACCAATGATAATAGTGTCTGCAAATAATCTTTAAAACAAAATTGAAATTATTGAAAATTTCATTTATTTTTTCATTTTATTATTTTTCTTTCATATTTCTTTAAAATATTACAAAGATTTGTTTACAAAGCTCTTCAAATTTTTAAGAGAAAATATTTTCAGAAAAATTATAATATTCTTATCCAAAATATGTATTAACTAACAAAAAAATGTTTTTAACTACAAATTTTAATGTTTTTTTTAAATAAAACAAATTTTTAAATTTTTTGAAAAAGTCTTAAAAAAATATAATTTTTAATAAATATTTGAATTTCTTTAATCTTAAAAACTCGGTTTACAAAATTTTATGAAATATTTTAACTTCAAAGATCATGCATAAATGTAACATGTAAAAAAATTAAATTCCATAGAAATTTCTTCAGAAAAATTTTGAAGGCAAAAAATTAGTATATTGTAAAAGTAAAATAAAAAAGTGACAAATACCGATTTTTCTTGAAATTTCAAAACCACATTTTTTGTATTATAATTGCCTAATTGATACATTTTTTTCTTAGACATTCTGAATAAATAATTAATTTATGCAAAAAAACCTAAAGAAGTATATTTAATAATATTATTTCATTTGATAGATGGAATTCTTTTATCTCTTATACAAACATTTTCAAATTCAAATATTTATCTTTACTATTTGAATCAATAAAATCTAAAAATAATTTTGTGCTTATTTTGATTTTCTTTCATTATGAAAACAAACAAAACAATTTAAAAAAGGTCAAAATTATTTCAAACAGTATTGAAAAAGCAAAATTTGCAGAAAATTTAAAAAAATTTAAAAATAATTGTTTTTCTTAAAATCAAAAAAGTATAAACAAAAAATTCAACTTTGAATTATTCAATTAATATTGATTGAACAACATTTTTATCAAAGTGGCTTTACTAATATTAAATGCAAAAATTAAAATCTAAGATTTTTAACTTAATAAAAATGTTTTTAGAAAATGTAACTTTAAACTAGTGGCGACATTTTTTCTCGTCACTTTGGAAATACATTTTTAAGAATTGGCACTACATTCAATCAGTGACGAGATAAAGATTGAGAAGCACTGATTTAAGCAATAAATTATGTTTGCGCTTATTTTGCTTCTTTATTTAAAAAAATAAAATTAATGAAGTATTAGTGCCACGTTTCGATATTGAAAAATGAAAATCTGCTACGGATTTTTTTCGAATTGAGCAACTTATATTTTTATTTATCCTCCCCCTTATTAAAACTTCAAACCAGAACTAAATACTTGGGGAGTATTCGTATAACAATAAAGTCTCATAACAGGGAAATAACTATACTGGAAATTGCGTTCGGGGCCACTTTTTAATTATATCGTGGTTTGATTAAAAAATCCGGAGTCGCATAAAAAAATAAATTGCCTATTTAATTGCTGGCGCACAACGAAATGGCGGTGGTGTGCTGATAAAGGAGCTGCGTAATGTAAACCTGGTCGACTATAAAGCGAGGGCGAGGGTTTCTTAAAATTTACTTTTTCGCTTCGCGAGTTATAATAGCGAGGGGAGGTTTGCCCGGAGTGAGATATGGATTTTGCTTCCGACGCGCAGTTTTTCTGAATTATAAAATATCTTGGTCGACGGTACGTGCGCGCTACAGAAAAGCATTTATTGAAAATTTAGATATTTCTTTTGTGCTCGCCTTCTCCCCGTCATTTCTTCCACGTTACTAAATATATTGTTCTCTTTAACGAACCCATTTCGATTCTATTATGTTATGAAAACGCTGTTGCCACACGTAATTAAAATAAAAAAAGATTCTACTCGTATAATTAATTGCTAGTTTTCCAGTAATTAGTGATCAGATTTCGCAAATGCATGCGACGAATAGAAATTATAAACGATTGCGAAACCTTACTTTAAAATGGGGTCGGCTACTGACGTCACATTCATTGTACATACTTTAATTGGATTAGAGTAATTATGTATCACAACACGACTACTGTTAATTACGTTTGCTTTTATTAAATTAGCTCGCAAATCCTTCCCAGCCTGCTTTAAATCTATTACAAATATAAAATATAACGCGCGACTGATCGTTGTAAATGGACACATACAAGTATTAAATTTAAAATCAGTTTTATGATAAAACGTGGTAAAGTAACGGCACGTTTAAAATTTAATCGCCAATAAAAATCAATACTTTATTTATGTATTTTGACCGAAGCTCGTAATAAATTTAGCAATAAAGTTTGAGACTAGTAATTTTTCCTTTTCGAAAAGACCACAAAGTATAGCCGAGATAATTTAATTGCCCACTGACAATGTAAACCAAACGGCCCCAGAAAGAAGAAACAGTTAAAAGCACATACATTTACACAATTATACCTACGCAAGTGGCGAACCAATAACAATAAAGAACGCACACCATACGGCCTTGCTTTTAAAAATCTTAAATAATTAGGAGACATTAATAACCAAAACAGGAAGATGCATGAGGCGGACATGACGTCACGGCTAATTACAGTGTGAACCACTCTTAACTAAGTGTAATTAGTAACTTAATAGGGATACAGTAGTTAAAATAATTACCGTTTTACACGGGCAATTGTTTGTGAAGGCGTTATAGCACAGATAAGCGCGTTCAAACATTTTAATTATCAACCCCCGCTTTACATAACAGGCTTATAAAACGACCCCTTTGCTCTCGTAGCTAATCTGTGCTAATTTGCAAACATTGTGACAGTGGTTAATTAAAGGAAGGCGGCCAGACAACCCTTTCATGGCAGCAACAAGTGTCTGCAGGGGTGGAAGATGTTAATTTAACAATTAGCCGCAAGCAACCCCTCCGCAGTTAATTAAAACCGATTACAGGCACTAAGTGGCCCCAAAATCTCGACAAACGCCCATGTAATTCTTTTGACTCAAAATGAAATTTAAGAAGTTTTCATCGTAATTAATTGGGACACTTTTCCACATTCCTCAACAATAAAAAAATAACTTAACATAACGTGAGTGAGTGTGTGTGTGCTGTACATGACTATTTTTCTAACAAAAACATTAATAATGTGTATAACATCCGATTTAAATTAAGTTTAATTAAATTGAAATTAGTAGATTACTACATTAGGTGCATGACAAAAAGACGCATTACATAGTTAATTATATAATTTTCTTAATAAGGTTCTCAATAGCGGTTGTTATACACATAATTATGCCTCAAAAATGGATAATGAAATAAAAACAAATGGGAAAATTAAAAATGTATGTATAATTATAAAACAAGTAACAATAAAGCTTTGTAACAAAAAACATGCATATTTACAAATTTAATATTTTACAATCCACAAAAATACACTGCTATTGATTTTATTTATTTGAGTAGAGTCCAAGAGTAATGGTGATTTTTGTAGAAAATAAAATATGATTTTGATTGAAATGTACGTGATCAGTGAAGCTTATACACAGTTCTTTCAATTGCATATATAAATAGATCTGCATACATTCAAAAGGCGAAATAACGAAATTTCCGATCCCCCAACTAGCATATCCGAAGGAGTGCGTTGCCGGTGGAATACAAGATCAGCAAAGCAATCGATAGTTTAAAGCCGCGGGTGGATTTTAAGTGTGTAAGAAGGCTCATTTTTCGAGGGTGCACAGTTTGCGTGACTCATTTTTTTCATCCCTTATTAAGGGGTGGAAGAATATCTACACATAAAAAATGCAGCCCCTCGTACAAAAAAGTTGCCCCGGCTTAATCGAAAAATTTCGCCTGTGATAACGCGACTAGAAATATATGGCATAATTTATATAAAGCAGCCTACTCTCTGGATGCTCGTTAGATAATATTTGAATGGCACTATTATCCATATATTCCAAGTCTTCCTGCACTTATTCCTACTTCTATATCTTAAGATTATTTGACCCTGATTGCCCATATAGAGAATTTAGAGTACTGACCTTTGAAATAGAGGCCAGTATTGGTCCATAGTCGCATTGTGATGAATTGTATTCTGAAATGTTGAAAAAGAAAATAATAATAATAAATTTTTACACAACAATATTTGCTATTTTAAATTAACATCGTTACATTTTAATGCGTTTTTAATAAATATATAATATATACAAAGCGCTAATCAGGGCCATATAATAAAATATTTAAATAAAACGTGCGGGCTCCTACGTTATCTGAGTACAAACATAAAGAACGAATTTAAACTGCCGATTAAAATAACGATATCAATAAATAATAGCTGTCTACATCTAAGTAACTTTTTTCCATGTGATATAGCATGACAAAAGGAAAATAAGCGTGATTTTTTGTAGCATTTTAGGGGGCCAGTATTTAGAGTTACTCAATCAAATACAGGTTTGATTATGTGGGGGTGGTTCGCTGTACCACCTTGTACGGGGCATTTTATATTTAAATATTGCATGATTAACTAATATTAAATAAACGTAACGTACTCTTAAGGTTTAGTTATAATTTATTTTTTATAGTCTATTGTCTAGGGACATCTCACGCCATTTCTGAGTATACCCAAATACATCAATACTCGAATTTATTTATACTTTATCACGTTATATTTTCAACCCCGGATGTATTCGCTTTGTTTATTTAGGTAGTCGGGCAAACCCTGGCTAATTTTTAACACTAACCGCCCAGGTAAAGCTATTTATGAAGCGTTGAATGAAGCATTTTATTTTGTAAGAAATAATGAAAATAATATCTATGTAAACAAATTTTGGATAAAAAAAGGATTTTATTATGCACCGTAGGTTGAAATGGAATCAATTGTAGGCGATTTTGGTGTAATAAATGCACACTATCCTATCGGGTATAACTTAGTTAAGAACACCATTTTAAATGACCAAACTTAACCAATAATTTAAGTCCATAAAAACTGGTATCATTGTTCTGTAGCAATAAATTTTAACTTTCCACATTAAATCCTTTTCAATTCTGAGCTCTGTTTTTTGTGGCCCGAGATTTAAGATGTAAAATAGAATGGACTGCATTTCTTTATATTCAAATGAGTTTGTATTTATCGAAAACCCCGACGGTCAAATAATATTCAAATATAATTGCACGTTGCTGGGCGAAATCAAAATCGAAATAAAACATGCGAAAAACATTGCCATGCACAATAATTATTCAAGAATTTACTTGAACAGCATACCAAACAAATAATGAAAAATAGTTATTCCGATTAGAATCTGCTTTTTATATTGAAAACATCCGAGATATTCTTTAGGAGCGTATTGATAAATCATCTGTCATAAGAAACAAACAAAACTCGATGGCGGCTTCATTAACATAAAATAGAAAACACGTGCAAGTTAGTTTCAGGTGACAAAATCATCCCCAAAATAAATTAAAAAAATTAAAACTCCCCAAAGATTTGAAGCTGTGTGGTCGTGATGAATAGTAAAACTAAATCTGGCTCCTATCAGAAATAAAGCCAGCAAGAATCTAGTTTTGTTACGAGCTGATGGTGTTTTTAACAGATTTGTGTTGGAGGTAGGACAATATTATGTTCCTGTGCTCAGGTACGGGGACAAAAGAAGGATTTCGTATATCTTTTGTGTTACAAAAGCATTGTGGGTGCTCAGGTAGATGAAAACATGATGGAATGTTCAAACAGAATCATAATATAATACTACACGGGACCGGAATGATTTCGCAAATTATACACATCGTTACAAATCAAGACATTTCCAAAAACTCGGCGTAAATAATGATAAATAAAAGTTTTACCGGATGGAAATATCTAATTCATCAATTACTGTTTTGTTACAGCTGCGTATACATTTATTATTATGAATCGATGATTTTACACGTGAAACTTTGCCTCAATAAAGACTAAAATCGATAGCCCCGACCGTGCATATTATAAGGGAAAAATGCTTTGTTATAGAAGGTCTTTGTCAAAGTGTTTGCGATTCCCCATTAACGCGCAATTCTTTGTATAAAAAATATTTTTCCATGCAAAATCCCCTAACTATGTATTGTATTATAAATGATTAATGGGTTAGAAACGATTTTATTCCGAATTAATATTAAAATCCCTGATACATTTCGATTATCAGAGCGGATATGTAATTTAAAAAAATACGATTTATGTTACATGGGGTGTTTCCAATATCCCCAGTTTAAAATTTCTTTTATTTGAAAGAAGCCACCCCAACTGTACATTTTACAGCACACGAAATTAAAGTCTTGCATTAAATGAAACTTAAACCCCATTGTAATAGAAACTATAATTTTAGCCTGCGCATCCAAACACATCCGTCTCACAATAGTTTTATACCATTGTTTAGAATGGAATCGTCCGTCCTAAGCCCGGATTAAAATTTTTCTAAATAAATTATATTTATTTTACCTGAAACTGTAGTTGGGTGTTGTAACAAAAATAATGGTAAAAGTGCCGTCGCTTACTGAAGCAATACAACACCTGCAAGGGATTGCCAATTTAAATTTAATTTAAAAAAATGTTCCCGAAATTATGGCTGTATTTTATTCGTTTCAATCGCCGCGGGGCAAGCAAGGAAAGTGCTTGGAAACGAGGAAAAAAAAATACAATCTCCCTATGAAACCAAGCATGTAATGAATTTTAGCTTCTTTTTCATTCGGTATTTTTCAACGCGGATCTATGAAGTGGATGGATAAAGTTAAATCTCGCGACGTTCCACTTGGTATAAATCGTATACTGGCTGTTTTATCCATTCTCCACACGGTTTTAATTAACCATAAACAAACAAATTAAAAACTTTTTAGAAATATGCAAACGTTTCCAAACCAAATGTAACTTTATTTTTATTAAATTAGATTTGTCCAACAATTCAAAAAAATTATTCAGTTTAACCAGTTCAATTTAACAATTAACCAATTCTAAACATATTAAGTCAAAAATAATTAATAACTTCTGTCGAAAATATTTATAAAAATTTTCCATACATTGATAAAATGGCAAAAAGTATCAATAAAGATTGCAAACACTTGAAAAATGCAGTAAATTGTCGAAAAATATTGTGAAATGTCAATAAAATGTTAAAATGGTTGTAAATTATAGTGTGCGCAAATGGTTAAAAAGTCTATTAAAATTAGGCAATTTGATAAAACTTCTATTTTTGTAGAAACAATTTTACTACTGCGTGTTCGACAAGCCCAAAAAGTCATAAGAGATATAACCAAAACATTTAAAATGGAGTTACTTAGTTCCTAGCAGGTCCAACAAAATGAAAGATTTTAAAAACTATTTAGTATCATTTGAGAACTATTTAGTAAGATTCGGTTTTTTAAACCTTGAAAATCTCAATACAAGTAATTTTCATTGCCGAACTTTTTCTAAATAAATTTTGACGATTTTCTAATATAAAATCCATTACGCATTAGCCTATGTGATAACCAGCTGCGTCAACTCCAGCTAGTTTTGGAGTATTTTATATAACAAAATATTTGCTTGACAAAATAATCGGCCACATGTTTGCGAATTTTTATTATTATTATTATTATTATTATGTTTAGAAAACATTACCAAGATTTAAGAAAAACAACTCCATTCTGTGTAAATTCAAATAAGAAATAAAGAATTCATCCTAAGTTCTAACCATACTGAGTAGTTAGAATTGTACCTTCTGTACCTCAGTAAAAAATCATAACCTAAAACTTAACTCCAAAACTTGATTTTAGTAGATAATAAAGAAATATCAAACTGAGTAGAATAAAAAAACACAAAGAAATTATAAAAATGAAAAATGACTTATAAGTATGCAAATACAGATGTTTAAAGACACCGAAGATAATATATAAATAAATAGTGAAAGAAGAGTAACGCTTAGGTCACATCATGGCTTGTGCGAGCTTATGCATAGGCAGTCTGCGCGAAACTCACATTATACAGCCTGCGCAAATGCTATGCGCTGCTAGAAACACGCACACACTGACGCAATCACGTGACCTTCATGGGTGGCCGTCAATATCCCAATATTGAAATAAGTCACAAAGCAACAGTATAGATGTTTAAACACAAAAAAGACGAATTATGTTATGATTAAAAATATGTTTATCTAAGTGAGAATTGAATATTCATCCTCAAGTGCATTTATTCAGTTACGATAGTACAAAAATGGTACGAATTAAAATATGAGCATTACGCAGTACGGCTCAAACATTGAGCATTTGTTAAGAACTTCAAAATATCTCTTGCGAAAAGCATAGTATAGATGAATTAATTGAAATTAATTATAAATTACCTTACGTCATATTAATTGTAATTTTTGGAAAATCAGTCGAAACTATTATCAATAAGCAAATTAACTGTATCTAATTTGTTTCTTTTAAGTAAACGTAATAGGGCATAAAATAATAATGATGGCGTCTCTCAAAATTAAAATTGTAATATCGCATGTAATCAAATGAAATATTTTATAAAATAAAAAGAGGTAGTCAGTTAATGGTGGCCGAAGTTGTTTGAATTCAAAACAAAAATCTCACTTCTTGTGTCGGTCCGAGGTTTAATAAAAAATGCCGCGTTTCATTGTAACAGTTTCTATCTATAATTAAAAGTCTTTGAGAGAAAAAAAGTGGATTCTTTGGTGCTCTGAAAGAGATTTAATTACCACCACGGTGACTTTTAGTGTTGGTTGATAGAATCGCTATGTTTTTAATTCGGTAGCTAAATTGTTAAGACAGTCTTTCCGCTTTACTGAGTGATTAAATCATTCGGTTAGTTAACCAGAACCCGCTCCTATATGATGGGGCCGTAGGCGAGCCTTCCAAACTTCGATATATTAGAGTTATTGATTGATTAACACGACTAGTTTATTTGGCATTGGAACCCCTTCCCATCATCTTTTTTTCCTATGCACGTATAGTTCATAAAACAAATACTAACTAAACGACACTGTTGGGGTGCATAATATATTAGACATACAAATAAATTGGAATGGCATAAATCATATATAGTATTTAAATTTAGGAGCGGTTAAGTCCGCATCCCCTGGAGCAATCGACGCCCTCTGCAGATAGAGCGCGAATTTAAAATATTCCAATTTGACTTGGACGCAGATAAGTTAGCGTGCAGTCGGCCAGGCATATATTTAAATCGGAATTTCTAGGCTCCTTTATAAATAGGGATGTTTGTTCAGCTGGTCTACTGCGATTTGTATTGCTATACGAATGCCACCCCTGTTTAAGTATCGCCATTTCTTTAAATCGCTTAAATTGTCTCTAAAATAAATCGAATTGACGCTCAGCTATGCGTTTGTCTTGAAAATTGGGGATTGTCATTGGCAAGAAGACATTTTATTAACGCGGACCATTTGTATAAGTTATACACCTAAACCGAGGATCAATATAACATACAAAAAGCGTTTATATATATATATATATATATATATATATATATATATTTATTCCCTTAGTGATAGTTCGTGATCGCATATATCTCCTTAACTAATAAACTTGGCTGGCGACCGAGGAATGTCAAATATCTCAGGAATCACCATCCCGCATAGCTAAACCGAGTTATGAGTTGTTATACTGCCATTTGATCATACCGTGGTCGTTATCGCGTGTCTAACGATACCATTTAGTGATTTCTGCACTTTATGAGGTGCTCTCAACTATTCCGGCCCTATTTTCAACTATAAGTTGTTTGTTAACGTGCTAGTTTACGAGACACAATGGTTTACGAACTTCCTGCATCGCGGATATGAGAATTTCGGCATTCTTACAAGCATTATCGGAAATAAAAACTCGCCGCCGAGCAATTTTAAGAGAAATAAATTAGTTACAGTCCGTAGTGATTTTTATAAAATTTGCTGCATGTGTTGTGCGTAATCAGGAAGGGGTTTATTACTGCCGCCTCCGAACAGGGTTGGTTTATATCGCGCAAGTCTTAACGGACGCCGCCCCCAATATACACCTAAAACCTCCACCAATTAGCTGTATACAGAGAGACAACTAATAGAGATTGAACTGGATTCGTCCTTTTCAGGATAAAATTAGCCCCACGTATTTACGGCACAAGCCGCCTCCCCTGTGATATAATTACTATTTCAAGATGCAGGAAAGGTACAGGGAATCGTAATGGAATTTTTTATTGATAAAACTTGCATGCATTCCGTCTCTTTAGAGACAGTGGAGTTGCATCACGTCGCAGAATATGATATAAATACTTGATACTTCAAAGTCTGTGGTTCTCTTCGTGAGAACGGCGAGGACAAAACCTATTACACACTTGGGAGCTTATTTATATTTGAAAATATACCGGGGAAAAGTTTATACCTATTAATTTAGTAATAGCCAGGGCAAGTTTAATTTAATTAATTTTTCAAGTTATGATCGATGACTTGCCGAAACGCGGTTGAAAATATTTTTTGATGAGTCAGACCAAACAGGTCATAAAGCAAAGCAACTGAGAAAGAAATAATTATTCCCGTCACTTCTCAACAAAAAAACAGCTACTGTTTAAAACTTGCGGAGAAAAAAAGCGATGAAATCAGATCGGTTGAAACGAGAGCGAAATTTGAGTGTGCGTCGGAGGTGGGAGGAGAGGGATGTGCCACCGAAAAAAACTCAAATCCCATTCTGCAAAAGACAAAGATTTAAAGTCGTCAACTGTGGAACGTCTATCTTGATATAAGCTTGTCAGTCATCAATAACGGCGTGGAAGAAAATATTGACTTTGAATGCAAAAATATACCCTCGCAGAATAAACGGACGTATAAAACCTATCGAAAATTGCAAATTTAACGAATGCTTTTTGCAAACGTGCTCCGAATTTCAAACGGTCATAAATATACAATTTTCATATGACATTCCGTTTATTTTTCGGCCCATCTTACCTAGCCTTGATATTTATTCAAATTATTCATTAGTAAAAATCGAATGGGGAGTTCAAATTAACATTTGTTAACTTACTGGTGGTCATTTGTTTGGTCTTTATTTTCACGCTGCCAATACTTGAGATATTAAAAACCAAACTACAGACTACAATACTTTAATATAATTTACGATGTTCAGACAAGAGACAGATACAAAATACAATCTCGACGAAGTAGAGTGAGATGGCGACGTGAATTAAACTCAAACAAGGTTATAAATTATACTATACTTATTTACGAACTATTCCACGTAAGGCGGACCAAACAAGTAAACCGGGTATTCCGTTGCGCTTTTAATAACCTTTCGAGTGTGTAATTTGCCTGTATGATCGTAAAAAAACGTATAATACTTATAAACCTAACGCGTTACTTGTGAATAAAACTGCTGTTAATATAAATAATAATAACTCTTAACTCGGTTTAATGTAGCTTTATATGTTCGAAAGGATATTAGCGCTTAAACTGGACTTGTAATATAAATTAATTTGGTATGCTAATTATTTCATTTTTGGTGGATCGAATTGAATAAAAGCAATTTGATTTGAAAAAGGAAATAGTTGAAGCAAAAGAGACGTGATGATTCTGGGCGGGTACGTAACATTCATTCTACTTTTACAATAAGACAAACAAGTACTTGTTTTCTATAGCTACTGGAATACGCTTCTTCATTGGAGGAAAACCCGAAGCTCAGTACGTACATATAGAACTCGATTATAAAGCAACTTTTTATGGAATTTCCGAATTTATAAAGCATCAAAGTACAAATGTGATTTTAGAAGTATTCTACCAATGCTGCATTAGTACGGATTTTATATTTGTCTATAATCTGATGAGTGCTGGCAGGGGACGATGAGGGGCATACGGCCAGGTGTGTTACTGCAAATAGTCAATTCAATTCAAAACAAGGGACACATCTTTCGCACTACCTGAGTTCACTTATCATTAATCTGAATTAAAACAGCTGCTATTTAGTCGTGTTTAAAAAGAATAACAGTAAGAAAAATTTGTGTTTAGAAAATGGTCGGTTCATCATTTAGGGTGCCTCCTTTTGTTTATTGTAGAGAAACTGGTCTGTCACCGGAATATCGTGGCGAAGAGACGAGACAAGACAAGGTCGGACCGAGTCCCGTTCCGGACAATTAGCAGCTCGCGCGGCTACAAACTCGCATCTGGCGTAGAATATCTGACCGCAACTCAACGTACGATTCAGATTAAATGCAATTAATAGTTAAGATCATTACGGAGGCACGCAACATATGGCGCGATGTGCACGACTCAACAATACCTCATATGTGTGTGCATGTATCGATACCCTATCGATAAATATTTTTATGCCATGAAATAAATCTATGTAATAGTATTGAGTGACGCACTCTCGCATAAAAAACGGCACATGCGGCGAGGCCTTTATTAGTTATGGTCGAAAATCTTTTGTTACTTTGAAATTTATTACTTATGGGAAATACGACACGACCTAATCACAACCATCCATCAATTCTGTATAATTGTGATATGGTAGTATTTCCAAATTGTAATTAATAATTTTATTCATTCTAAGTATGACCAAAAATATCAGATTGAGATTACACCAAATATTTGCAGCGATTAACTAGAAATAAAATCAGAAAAATAGCAATAATAGCAAGAACAAAAATAAACATAAACAAGTTTTATAGATTTTAGTCTTTATAAAAATGTTTGAATACAAATTTTTGTAGATTAAACTTTATAAATTAAAACATTCGATTTCATTTCATCAATTAAAAATACCTTTTGTAGAGTATTAATTATAATTTACTACATACAAATTTTGAAATTGGAAAAATTGCCAAAAAATCTTGCAATACTTGATGTATTCACAATTTAATTTCCTTCAATTGAATGATTGAATCAGGTTTGGCGTCAAGAATGATAAAAATCGTGATTTGAAAACATTTTGATGCAAATGTATGATTGAAAATGATTGAAAGTGACGAATTATAATTTTAATGTCGAGAAATCTAATAAAATAAAAGAAAATTGTTGAATAAATGAAAAAAACTGAAGTGAAATGAAACTAAATTAGAAAAACAGAACAGAAAAAAATGCTGAAATGCCGAGCAATATACACAAAATATTAAAAGAATAGCACGAAATATTAATTTGTTTGCAAAACCTTGTAAATTGTTGTGAATGTTAAAAAATCTCATGAAATGCATAAATATTGAAAATGAAAATAAAAATATAAAATATAATTATGACCGACTGAAAGTATCGTTTACAGCTAATTTCGACCGGAGTTTTAGTTTCGGCCAAAATTTGGTCAAAACCTCGGCTAGGTCAAAACTAGTATAAAAATATGTTATTTGTTTTTTTAAGTCAAAAAATGTACATATACTACATAAGGAGGCCGAATATTCAGTTACGGTTTCGGTTGAAAATCATTTTACGACCGGACAAAAATGTCGAGAGATATTGTTTTATATAATAATTTTTTTATATAATACATTTAAATAAAAGCTTATAAATTTCAATGTGTGATTGCTCATTATTTGTGAAATATTGAAAAATGTAAAATAATGCAATGTTAGTTAAGCTGCAAGAAAAAGTTGAAAAAGTGTTAAAAATGTATATTTTACAACATTATAAATATTTTTTAATTGATCATTTAGTAACATTTTTCAACTTTTCACTAACTTTCTTCACTTTCACTTTTTTTTGACATTTCACAATGTCACAAAATATGTTATTGTTTCCAAATCTCAACATTTGCTAAACATTAATTGACATTATACATATTTTGTAAGCATTACAGTACATCCAACGTGGCCTAAATAAAGTCTTTTCGCGCAACGATAGAAAAGAACGCAAACATGAGAGATGCCCAGAGTATGCTCAGAGACAAAACCTGTTCTGATTAAGTTTTTTGTACTATACCTTACTATTTCACAAATATTTCATTGCATTTCAGAACACATTGCAAAGAATTATCAAATATTTTTCGATAGTTTATATTACTTCTTTAGAAAACAGACATTTCATAGCGCTGAATGTTTTTCGAGATTTTATCATTTGGAAAATGAAATTAAAGAAATAATTTCATTTAATTAGTGACTTGATAAGCAGAAGAATTGAGAGTGTGTGCCAAAAAACATTGAAAAATCACAAAAACTACATGTGGAATGGCTCTCCATCTGAACACAAAGTAATAGAACAAGGAGTTTGCGTGAAACGTAACGCGTTGCTTTGCATTTGATATCAGCACACGTACGTCCAAAATGCAAAGTAAGAATAATGTGTATTATTGTGAAAAAGCATTACTCTCTAAACTTTCAAGACTCTGAAAAAGCTTTGTGTTTGTTGTATATTACGAACTGAAAGTTCATGTAATGAAGCGACTTACTTTACTAATCATTTGTTTTTCAAAATGCCTCATCTAACCAAACAGTAACATTCTATTCAAAAAGTTAGAACATACCGAGTAATGTATAACTGACATTAAATTTAAGCATTACCTACTGTTGAAATTAATTTAAATACAACGTTTTAACCCGACCAAACAAATTGAACTAGACGCCAGTTGCAATTGTTTAAAATAAAAATGGCCGCGAATGATAAAAAAGTTGCCAAAACCGACATTAATAACGCGTTTAATACTACACACAATGAAAAATAGGTTCATTTAGAAAGAAATAAAGTTTTATCTTTCCATACAATATTCCATCAGGCAGGCGTATTCTATCCGGGGCGCCGCGACGTGCGCTATATATTATTGACGACGGCGCGTACGACGCCCGTTCTACCACGGCCACACAGCTGCATTACGAATTCATATGAGAAACACAAGGGGGACTTGAAATATTAATCTATATTTCTCATTTTTCCGTAGAAAACAATTCATACTCTAACATGTATAAGATAATAAAACTGAAATAACCGCCCCAAACTGCTATTATGTAATATTATACAGCAAACGCAGATTAAAGACAACAAAAAGAGATTATTTAATAAAAGGCCAAAACTTACCATTAGCACCGAACATGGGGTGGTGGAGGAACTGATTTTGCGGGCCGCTGTTGAACGAACCGCTGTTTCCCAAGGCGTAGAGTTGCTGGAAGAGGGCATCTTGGTTCTCGTCTGACTCATTCTTGACTGCAGCCGCCATTTGCATTCCAGCCATTTGAAGAAGTTGGAGGTGGGTATTGTTGTTGAGAGCTTGTTGCGGATTCGTCGTGGAGTCCGCGGAAACGGCGCCAGATGCTCCAGGAATTGGAGGCACCGTAAATTCACCATCACTTACACCGTCTTTGCAAGCGGCATTTTCCAAATGAGTTTTCACATTAAATATGTGCGTTTTTGTGAATATATGATCTTGAACTGAGTATTTATGCGAGTATTTGAATCCGCAGAATTTGCAATCGTCCGGCAATGGTAGTGTAGTTTCTGTTTCACTTCCGCCAAGCACTTTTTGAAGAGCAATTTTACCCTTCTTTTCCTTAGCTCTGGCATTTTGAAACCAAACTTGCACTACGCGCTTCGGCAAACCAATTTCTCGGCCAAGCATCTCACATTCTGCCATCGTGGGTGTTTTATAATCGTTGAACAACGATTTCATCACTTTTACTTGAACGGATGACATCTGGGTTCGATACCTCTTATTCGCCGCCGAATTTGGATTATTTGATAGTCGTTGGTTATTACTTTGCGTACTACTGGCAGGCGAAGTGGGATTGCTTTCGTCATCTAAATACTCGGCCGTTTCAGACATCGAATCACTGCGTTCATCACACAACGATCTTTCACTCAAATCAGTCAGTGGACCTGGATCGCACAAACTTCGTTCCATATGATCCATATTCACTTTCATAGGTCTGGATAAATCGACCGGTTTCGATAAATCTAAAGGGATCTCCCCTTCTTCTTTCGTCGTTTTAATTTCACTTTTATCTCCATTCGAAGCGTGCGCTTGCAATTCACTAATATATCTCTTCATACTTTCCTCGTAATATTTTTTTATTGAATTTTCCATATCAGGATGTAAAGTTGGAAATAACGGCGGCATCATGTTTTGGCCTTGCGGAAACTTGTTATCACCACCCGAACTTAAACTAGGTGATGATTCCAAGCTTACTTCTTCATCGGGAAGGGCATCGATGTTGATTTCGCCTCTAGCGCACTGGTCTGCATGTTTTGTGGTAAGATGAGATTCAAGTGCAGATTTAACTTTAAACAATGCGGGGCAGAATGGGCACCTTTTATTGATTACTTGGGCGTGGGCTCGGAATTGCCCTTTCCTTTCCCTCGCCCGGGTGTTCTGAAACCAAACTTGAACGACCCTCTTTTTCAGACCGACCTCTCGCGCAATATTTTCAAGCATCTTGCGAGATGGATTGCTTTCGATTTGATATTTTTGGTACAAATAATCTAATTGTTCTGGTAAGATTGTAGTTCTCAATCGTTTGTCTTTTGGTTGATCGGATACATCGCTTTCACCATCATATTCCTCCAATTTTCTCTTTTGGGCATTTACGTTGTTCAACATATTCATCAGTGGGTGTTGAATTGGAGACGCTGATTTATTATTTGCAATATCTGGCACCCCCAAATTTGCATTTAATTGTTGCAGCTGTGCATGCTGCTGAAGTATTCCAAATGGCGAATCTGGCGGGTACGATGGAAACAAGTTTGGATTCATAATGTGAACTAATTGATGTTCGCGCCATAAATCGAATCTTGGAAAAACCAAATTGCATTTATCGCATTGGAAGGTGCCTTCTTTTGAATCAGCGTTTGAACCGGATGGTGAAGTTGGCGGAAAATTCTGACTGGTAGGTGTTGGCGTCGTTGGTGGATTGGGTTGATTCGGACTTTGCGATGGTCCCTGCATTTGCGGACTTTGAGCTACTGGCGGCTGCTGCACATTCTGTTCTATCGTCGTGCTAGAATTTGAATCTTCCGAACTTAAGACTGCGGCAATTTGCGCCGCTGCTGCTTGAGCCTGGGCTGATCTTTTCGCATCTTCTTCTTTAAAGCAATGTGTCTTTTGATGCCTGATTAATTCATAGTATCGTTGGAATACTAAGAGGCATTTTTTGCACTGGTAATTTAATCCTGGTGTTCTTTGGAAACGATTGGCACCTGCATCTCCAGCAGCTGCAGCCTGTGCTTCTGGAATACCAGGCGCGGGTTCCGTTGCTGGTTGATTCTCGTATACTTTTCTAGCTTTTTGTCTTGCATTTTGAAACCACACCACAATAACACGTGGACTGAGGCTTAATAATTTTGATAAATATTCTAAATCGTCATCTTTGGGATAAGCGTTGTTTTCAAAAAACTCTTGCAACACTTTGATTTGATAATCGGTAAATCTGGTTCTATTTGCACGTTTGCCCGTACTTCCACTGGAACTATTGCTATTTGAATTCATTGTATAATCACGGTTAGGACTTAAACATCTATTTGGAGTTAAAGGAAGCATATTTTGTAAACTATTCGGGTTTGGGAAACTTTGTTGATTTAAAGTTGGAGGTGGTAACATGGGACTGCTTAAAGGATGGTTGCCGGTGGGTGTCATATTGAGTGAGGATGGAGTGCTCGTTGTGATTATACTATCACCAAGTTGCGATGCAATGATTGATGTTAAAGTTAAATTATTTGGAGTGGTGGGTGTCGACGTTTGCATTTGCATTTGCTGATTATCTGTGCTGCTCATGGAAGATGCGGGACTCTGCGGTGGTTGCAAATGGGGTGGTAAATTGTATATATTCGGCTTCTCATCAACCAATTCGTGCATTTTATCTTCATTATTTAAACTGTATTTATTGGTATCATCGATTGGTTCTTCCTTCAATTCGGTTTTAATAATTTCGTTTTGAAAAGGCGGCGGTGGCGGCGATTCTTTAGATTTATTTTCATCGACGCTGCTACCTGAACTATTCAATGGCATCACTTTAGCCTCGCCTGTTTTTTCGTATTCTTCCAAGTTGAGCGTAGTTGATGGCGGATTATTAAAATTATACGGACTGTCTTTGTTTCTTTGTCTCTCTTTAAACAAGGTATTTCTAAACCAGTGTTTTATGACTTTGGGCGGAAGGCCGCTTTGAGCCGCCATATCATGTATTTGTTCTTCCGATGGCGAATTGTTAATATCGAAATGGGCACGGAGGATTTTTAATTGATCATCCGTAATCCTCGTCCGGGCACGTTTCTGGTTGGCTGCTGCATTTACGGCCTATTTAAAAACAAACACAGATTGTACGAAATGACAAGTAAGTATGCAAGTTTACTACATAATTTATAGAGATTTATTCGTTCTCAATATTGAAACCGTAGATGTGCACAACGCTAATAAAGAATAACAAATTGGTAATAAATCAATTACGATAATTATCACAATACAAGGTTACATCGCACAAATAGCAATTAAAATAATCAAGAGTCGGATCAGAATCGCCGCTATCGTAATTGTCAGATATAGGAATGTATAATTACCACTTGGTGTGCGTTTAATTCCATATTACTGCAACATTTAATATGCCGATCAAAAATTTACGTAATAATTTACTTAACATCAGCCATTGTTACAATTACGATCGCCATGGCAACGTTAATTAAATTTCAATGAAGTATAAAGTAAATACACAAGGATTTATACAGTAAAATACGTTCTTAGCAAACAAAACTGTATAATGCTATATCCATATAATTTATTAAAGGCAACATAGCACTAGGCGTGTCCACCTGGCACATTAACTAGTCCAAACAACTACATTTAGAAAATCAATTACGTCGAGATTGTTTTATTGCAATTATTGGAATACGATGCACGTTGATGGATTATAACATTTACAAAATTCCGATTTAATATAAGCCACCTGCTTGGTTTAATTTGAAAATTCCCAGATTTTAAACGAATTTATGCAAATTGTTAAAAGCAGTAATCCATACTAGTAGTTAAAGAGATTTACATATTTAATTTTACTTCATTGAAATAAATTACGCTGTTTCACTTGTTTTTAATCCTTGAAATGTATTTCAACACGGAATATAATTTTGAATATTAATTTTAGGTGCACGATTATGCATGATTAATTATGCCAGATAGGGAAAATGATAGAACTCACCGCTTGTTGCTGCATCATAGCCTGTTGCTTGGCCATCATGGCTTGTTGATCCTGGGGTCCGAACTGCTGCATGGGGTCGTATGGCGGAGGCGGCATCATTAGTGGCACGAGAGGCGGTTGGAGATTCATCGCTGCTAAAGCGTTAAGGCCTAGAGGCAACCCCATGCCCATCATTTGCATCATCGGATTGAAATTTAATTGTTGTAATTGCATAACGTTAAGAGCCGCTTGCATTTCAGACATTTGCTGGGCTAATGCCATCGGATTCTGTGCCATCGTTTGCGCAATCATAGCTTGTATGTTGGCGGGTAATGAATCCGTGCTGCTTGCTGGCGTCGAAGACGATGTCGGCGTTGAGGGTGCCGTCGAGGTTGCCTCTGGAGGCGTTTGCAAGTTTAGCTTAGCGTGTAGCGCTTCTTTGGACTCGTCTTCTTTTTCCGGGGTTGATTCAGTTGTCGTGGTGGCCGTGGCTCCGGGTGTCGTCACTCGGGGGTTGCTGTTTAATGTGGACGATGTCGCTGCTGTCACCACCACTGATTTCTTTTCGTATTCATTCTTGAACTGTTGAGCATATTTTTCTAAGAATTCTAGCGGCACTAAATCTTTATGAACTTCTTCACAGTGAGATTTTAACACCCACACACTAGAGAACTCTTTACTGCAATGTTGGCACGTGGATCTACTTACTTCAGGTAAGTTGTTTTCTATATCCTCCTCGCCCCTGGAAGCTTCGGACTCCTCGGTTGCGGTTGCTGGTGGGGTCGTTCTCTGCTTCTCTTCGGCCTCTCGTTCGCGTTGGCGACGTCTCTGATGACTCTCGTTATATTGCATAACTAAGTCAAATCCGAAACTCTCAAGCAAGTGTTTGTACATATGCGAACTTGTTTTCTTTGGTAAATTTAGTCTGTTTACTATGTCTTGTTCACCAGGTGGTGGACTCTTAGCCTGACCCGGCTCTTGCGCCTGGAATATGGCCATCGGAGCGGCAAACATGCAATACAACTGTTGGTGAGCACTCAACTGATCTTGTGAACTGAATAAAGCACCGCACTTGGGGCAACTCATCATCCCTTGACTACCTGTACCTGAGGGGTTGGGTGATGGAGGGGTGGGAGACGTCTTATCCCCACTACAGGGTGTTGGGCTCGACTGCTTCGGAGACTGCATGGCTTCTGGTTGTTCTATTAGCGGTTTAGATAGGTCAATCTGACCGGCCATTGCTAAATCTTGCAATTTGCTGGCGCGCGTCTGATGTAATACGCTTCTCATATGAATATCTAGCGTGCTACCCTGCGTGTACGCCACTTTACATATGTTGCAGCGGTAACGTTTCTTATCGTCTTCTTCGGAGGATGTGCTCTTTGGTGTTAGAGACATATTCTGGGGTTGTTGATTAATAACCGGCGAAACCGGCGGATTATTGTTATTGTTCTGTTGCTCTTGCATCGCGCGTTTCAATTTATGCAAATGACTGACCGAATTGTAATGCACTAATAATATATTCTTTTGAGTAAAGCTCTCTTTGCAAACATCGCATTTGTATGGTCTGTTAGGGTCCAGGTATTTCTCCATGGGGTAGCTTAGTTTCTCGCCTTTTCTGTGTAAAAGGGTTTTGTTGTGGGCGGTTAAATAACTTTGCCTAGTAAACGCTACCTTGCAGCGGTGGCATTTGTACTTTCTATTGGGGTCATTATAACTGTCCTCGGCAATTGCTTGGCTGTTCAGGTAATCTTCCAGGAATTGTTGATCCTTGTAAATTATACTATCATCTGAGTTTTCTCCGTCGTTTACATTGCTGTCGTCGTGACTCGTATTTAATTCTTTGCTATCATCGCAATCGACGGATTCAACGTCGTCGCTTCGCAGTGATTCTTTTTTAAGAATATCATTTGTCGAACTATCGAGTACTTGACCCTGGAGTCCGGCCAGCAGTAAAGGATTGTTCATAAGGCTTTGTTTATAGGCGTTGAGTTCCTCATCGGTTAATTCGGAATGCACACTTTCCACGTGTTTATGCAGCGCCACGAGTGAACGGAAACTACGGCCACACAGAACACATTTTGTCGCGTCTCTAATCATGTGATACTGCGAATGCAATTGCAGCTTTTCCAGAGTTTTGAAGGCTAATGAGCATTGATTGCATCTATATTTGTACACGTGCTTTTCCGATACAGACATCTGCGATATCGAGTTCTTAGCATGAACCTCTTTGAAATGCATCTGAAGCGTATGTGCGGTAGGAAAAAACTGATTGCAACCCTTCTTCCAGCACATATATCCCGGGCCGCTCGGCGTCTGTTTGATTTCCAAGTGTCCGGTTTCGTTTTGGTGGAAACACAGCTCGTCAATATTCTTGAAGTTCTTTAAGCACGTGCTGCATCTCTCGTATTCAAAATCGGCGGTGTCGTCGCTATGCGGCGACATAATATCGTGCTCCAGCATTTCCGCGTTGTTTGTAGAGTCGCTCTTATCTAATTTTGAATCTTTGGAAGATACCGAGTTGGGTGAGACCATTTGATTAGGGGGTGTTTGTATTTGATTATTCGAGTTGTTTGGCGTTGGCGTTCTCGATGACGACTGATTCAACCAGTGACTTTGATCTACAAGCATAAGAAGTCGCTGTAAACCTTCACTGTTGACCGAGTGTATTTGCATGACATGCCGCTCCAGACTAGTCCTATCTTTAAATGCATCCTGACATAAAGGACATTGAAAGCTCGATTCCGAGGAACTATTTGTACCGTGCTGAGCTAAGACATGAGCTTGAATTCGCATTTCTGAGTCACTAGTGTACTCGCAATATGGACACACATGCTGAGAACCGGCATCGCGAATTGACTCCTCGTTGTCTTCACTGGGCTCGGATTTGAACTCTTTATTTTGAGTTTCTGGCGGATTTTGTTCGGAATTCACGCTGTCTCTTCGTTCTAGTAAATAATTAAATAGACAAGTGTTACAGACTGTTCTATAAAAGTATTACTACATAATTAAATCCCTACTACTAAGAAGAGTTTAAATGACTCCTACTAATTTAACGACACTCGATTCTTAAAACCGACCCTCCTAATTACTTACTCAAAGCACATTAGATAATTACAAACAAATTTAATTATTCGAATTAATTAATTCAAAATTACCTTTGTCGCAATTAATTAATTAAATGCTTCAAAAAAATAATTGATCGTAAAATGGTCGGTATTAATGCGAGCAGCAGATTGGATTTAATTATTTATTGAATGTCTGTCCGTCTGTTGTTTCGATAATTTGGAAATCCTATGGCCACAGTTGTTTGTATTCAATTCGATTTGTAGAATGAAATTACATACAATTCCTTTAAATAAAAAAGTGCTAGAGAAAAGATTATTAAAACAAATTAATTTTGTTAAATATTGAATATTACGGCTCGTAAAAATTTGGAAAAAAATAATATATGCTCAATAAATAATAGCAGAGGTGCATGTCCTGTCGTGCAGTCGGAATTTTTGACGAAACAAAAACTGACATTGTTTCACAAATACCCTCAAGGAAGTCTCAAATAAACGGTATCATTGTATCTGAAGTGTATAGGGACGAATCGCGTTCGCAGGACAATAACAACAATCATTTACAAGAGGCCATTGTTATCAACAGCCCAGAGCTGAACACTCCTTTAAATAAAAATGAACCTAATTACATATCCAAATTTAATAAATAAAAATCCCTACAATTATTTATATAAAACATATGGCGAATAACAGGATACCTGGGGGTGTTAAAATGTTATTAAAGGAACACGTCACCTTTTGTGCGTATAAAACGATACCGATATTTATATATTATTACACCTATTGTGTGTCCATACAGTTATATGAAAGTTGATTATCTGACAAAAATAAGGTAGCCATATAATTATTATATTGTATAAAAGTTTTACCAAAAAATCATGTTTTCGTGAGTTTAATTTCGGGTTTGTAGATGAATATTTTAATAGCGTCTGTAAATAACTTACCAGGCATTTGCTGATCGACAGGTCCAGGGACAACATGAAACACTTCACCGATATCCGGTGCTGTTTCTTTGCCTTCTGCTCGCCTTTGCAGTTGGTGTAATTGTTCTAAATGTAGATGTTTGAGAGATCTGACGTGTTGGAGTAGAGGTAGTCTATTGGTCGCTGAGAAACTGCACAAGGAACAATGAAAAACTCTAGGCTGTTCTTGTCGAAGTGCTGTACATCTGTCCACTAGGTGTTTCAGCAGCGCCACGCCGGCTTCATGTCGACCGCCAGCGGCGTGCAGTTGAAGTTTGTGTGCTGAATTCGTGTAATAATCGCACGCATTACATCTGATTTGAACACCTCCGGGTGCGGAAGCGTATTTAAGTTTCCATTCATTACGCGGACCACCTTCTTTCACGTGATTGACGTGTTGCAGTCTCTGGAGATGTTTGTCAGTCTTACAGTGCAGTTGGAAGTTGGCTTTCAAATTTGTTTTGTAGGTGCATAGTTTGCAGACGTAATGGCCCGCAACTACGGCGAGTATTTCCTGTTCTCTCAGTCTAGTTCTGTCTTGTGCTAAATGTCTGCCCAAATCTTCGAGATTGTCGGTTGAGAATACATTGCAGACGCAACAGTGGTAAGTCTTTTCGGGGTCCGGATCTGCCGGCTCTGGGGGTGGTTCCATTGTTTCCGGATTCAACCCCATGTCCGTGTGAGATGCCATTTCTGTGGGCGCCCCGTGTCCAGGTATTTGGCCTCCAGTCATCATTTGGATTAATAAGGCTTGGTTGTAAGCCATATCAGCGAGAGCTGCTTCCGGTTTGTCTCCTAATCCGGGGTACATTCCGTATAAGCTTTCCATATGTTGCTGGGGGTGTTGTTGGTGGTGCAACGCCGATAGCGTTTGCATGTGTTTGACATTCTGTTGCAAGACTAACATGTTGTGCGTATGTTTTTCGGAGGTCATATGTATTCTTAAATTTCGCGCGACGTTTGTTTCATAGTTACACACGTCGCATCGAAAACTAGGTTTGGGTTTATGCCCACTGCTCACCGGTGAGTGATGCAGTGGGGGTGCCTTAGGAGACGCCTGCCTCGATTCGTTATTTGGTGCTCCGCCGTTTTGTAGTTCCTGCATGTTGTTTAAATGTTTATCAGATTGCATGTGTATGCTGAGGTTTCCTTTGGTTGTGGTAGAATAATTGCATACTTCACACCGGTATGGTTTGTAGCCACACGTGTATGTTTCACCACGTGCCAACCGTGGATGGGGTTGTCCCGCTATACAATAAATACAGCTTGTCTCTGCTTCCGGGTGCTTCTCTTTCATATGGATTTCGAGTGTCTCCTGGTATTTATAGTGCCAGTTACACTTGGGGCACTTTAACGTTTTACAAGAATTTCGACTATGAACATTGCCTAGTCCGGCTGGTCCTAAGCGACCAGACGCAAGGATCATTTCACATCTTGCACAATCGGCACCGGATGGTCTACCCTGGAGATGTTCAGGACAGACGCCTATCGTCGTTCCCGTTAGGAAAGCAGGGGGTTGTGCAAATGGCGGGGACGGCGATTTACCGGGGGTATTGCGAGAGGAACATGGAGGCGTTTCAGATGTAGGCATAGGCGGATTCATCGAAACAGGAACTGAATTTGTAATATTTTCGGAAAGGGGTGTGGGGCTACTCAGCGGCTCTAACAGTGAAACCATCGGCCTCTTGTCGGCACCCACGCACTGCAATATTGCTGAACAGTCTGCTGCTAGCACTTCCCGTTCCGATTCTTTTAATGTGACGCCGTGTTCTGATTGCGCGTGATTCGCGAAGGATCGCGCAAAACCAAAACTCAGTTTACACACGAAACACATTAGGATAGGTTTGACAGGCACCGATGCGGGCCTAGGTGGTCGAGCATCCCTTAGTGCGATAACTCTATAACTGTGCACCGCAGGTAGTTCCGTTTGTCGCGTCGCCTGCCGCAACAACCTGGAGACATAGACGGCTTGCAGAGGCGGAACTACTTCGGGTATTTGAGTTGGGGTTGATTCGCATTCGCTTTCTGAATCCTCGATGATGTACGCTGACCCATCGGGATTGTAAACTATTTTGCCCGCAAACTGCTCTACGTCGGATGTGTCTTGCTGGGACATGGCCGGCGATGGAAGGCGGGTGGGTGCTGGTGGCGGCGAAGCTCCAGGCGCTGCTGGAGGTGGACTAGCCTCTTGTTCAGGGCTCATGGCGGCTATTGCTTCAACTTTCTGCCGCTCGTTGCGGCCGCCGGAACTAAGCTCAGGCGCCGCGGACAGAGTGGGCATCGCGGCGCATCACATGCTCGCAGACTGGACGTCCTGAAAAACAAAGCTCCAATTAGTCGTGCCACCAATCGCAATTAAAAAGAGAAATCGCCAACAAACAAACATATTTATTCAAATCCAGCTGCTCATCACAATACCGTATCTGTTTAATTGTTGATAGTGTGATAGTATTTTTTATAAATTACATTTTTGTGCCAAGCCTCTCATGAATAAATGCCTTTGTTAATACAATTTAAGGTGTGTTCGCAGTCGTCATCGGCATTTAAGTGGCACATCACATAACGATCACATTTCTTTTTACCAATAAAAGATAGACACATTAATAAAATCTAAAATCCAACCGCCATTTAGAACAATGTTGTAATTCACATATGTATTTATCTAGAATATTATTTATTCAGCTTTATGAAAAAAGGTGCCCGTATTTACATGTTTACCTTAAGATACGACACGTGTGAAATTAAATAAGTAAACTATCGCACGTTAACGAATTTATTTATTAGCTAGCTATCATGCAAAATGTAAATAATTAATTTCGCTCAAACAAGATATACAATTTAGCTATCAAGAGGAAACGCTTCGGATATCGGTTATAATGCGCAAATAATGAGTGCACTTATCGCGAAAAAATAAATAAATGAAATTTCTGTATCTGCTTTGGGCGGCAGGTTTTTGATATGCCAAAATCTGATAAAGCACATTCAGATGATTCCTAGAATTAGGCCTCTAATAATACACGCGAGGATCGTAATTTTATAAATTAATATCCCGATCCAATATTGTTCTAAAAGCTCGTTCGAGTAGACTTAACAGCTTGAATATTTTACCACTAGATCGTTTTTGATTGCACTGCCTCGAGATATCAATTATATAGATCGTTATTCTCAACTAAAAACGGAATATTTAATGCTCTCATTTTCTTGGAACAAAGGAATGTGAAACGGTCCGGTGGTGTATTACACGCGTTATTTCTAGTAAATCCTGAATATATTTATACAATACTAATAATGAACGAGCGCGAGTTAGTTGTTAAAAAATAAAGGACAAGTAGATCGCATAAAATATCAAAACGAGTTTACTTTGCCCGTCACACCTGCCTCACTATAATAATAATCCATGCCGTATTGCATACAGGGTGAGTTATAATTATTCGTACTGGCGATATGTAACGTATATTGATCAATTTGCTTATTAATATAATTATCCGAATAAGTAGGCTTTCGTGTGCTGAAGACAAATAAAAAATCAATCGTGAGAAATCATGGGAAAAATACCTACGAAGCTTAAAAACCAAATTGAACAAAAAGCCCATAATTATTACCGTGATTAGAGCAGTGTGGGAATTAGTAATTACAAGTACCGTGCTTGACCAGACCGTTTATCGGTTTCTTTTAACACGATTGTTATCTTCAAAACCGCTCTGGTCTACCCGAGTCGGCGCTTGATGCTGCCCTACCCTCACTTATAATCAAAATTACACATAATTATAAAATTTTTCCAACGAAATGTTACAAATTGGTACTTGCCTTCACACAAAAAAGTTTTAATCTAGCGATAGGTTATTAGTTATAACGCTTTTAATACACGCCACATTTTCATTTCGTGAAATTATAGCGAAATGTAAAACAATATGGGTTGCAGCCGAAAAGGAGTCTCACTGCCCCCGCCTCCCCCATCCATATAATCTAATAAAAACATATATAAGATATTTACAAAGGAAATACCCGCTCGCGGAGTATACATTTATACAAGATACCTGTTATGCCCCGTCTCTATTATGATGTAATATGCGAGTGCGAGGGTTGCTCTAACTTCATTTCGAGTCCATATGCGCGCCCCATGCATAAGTTATACCCGGCTACAATATATACTATCGCATATGCACAGTTGCCCAACCGAATTTTTCATCCCTGATGGCGCACCTGGAAAGCAAGCCGAGCTTGGCCAACTGGAAAACTGTGACTATTATACATTTCCCGGCGAAGTTAAATTTTCCATTTTAAAAAATAAGGCGGCCCAAGAGCCAACTTTTTTAATAACGCTCCGTTATATCGTTTCGAGAAAATCCCATCTCACCAGTGAAATTATTATTATTATTCATATTGTTGTTACTTTTATAAAAAAGACATTAATATGATTTTAATTATAATATATTCAACATAGCTTTCTAATAACTAATAAATTCTGCGATAAAAATAAGTGTTCCTTGTGAATATAAAGTAAATTTTGAATGCATCGGAATCTAGGTGAATCGCGTAGATGCGAGGTCGTATAACAATAGACAACCAAGTATGAATGACCAGTGGTCTGAATGGGGTAGTAAACCGCTACAAGGGACGGTCAAGGCGAGGGGTTAGTTTGGCCTTATAGGGTGGAACTCGACCTAAAATAACAAACCAGGTGTATATCCCACATCGTTACGCGATGATGGACACGCACAACCTGATTTCATTCAAACGATTTCAAAACAATTCCTGGTCACTAAAAATGTTATAATAGGCAGTAGACAGGAAGTTTCTAGGATTTTAAAGCCTACCTACCCATCATGCATTGTGATATTTGGTTTATGTATTTAATTATTTTATAGGTTAATAAAGCACGCAATGTTGTGCAGCTGCTATGTTGCGTTTGATGTTTTGTTATTGTGTTTGCCTTAATAAATCGGTTTGAAACTGTATATGCATATTGTTTTGGTGAGTTTAATTTAATTGTTGCACGCAGTAGCAGTGGCGGCTGGTGACAATAACACACTTACGGCCATATTTAAAATAAAAATTGTGTTCAAAGACTTAATTAGTAATTTATAAATACAATAAATATTAACAATTAACAGGATTGTTTAAAATTAATTTAGCAACAATTTTTGAATACCTAATTATTTTTAAGCAAAAATAAAAAGCGAAAAGAGTTTTTTTTTGTTCCCATAATATTGTGAGAATGTATACGATGCTGCCATCTGACAAACCTTTTTGGGTACTATATGAATATTATCTAAATATTTCAGTATAGGAAGAGCATAAGAAGGGCTTTGTTTAAACATAATGTACAATTTAAAAAACATTCCGCGAAAAACGCTGACTACAAATATCAAGAGTTAATTGGTAAAATTAAAAATTTTAACTTAAAATTTTAGTATGTACTCATAAAAAGCACATTTTTAGAGTTTTTGAAAAAAATATGCATTTACATAATTTTATTCAATACTATTTTTGGAAAAATAATTACTCGTCAGTCCGAGAAAAAGACTTATTTTCAAAAATGGAAAATCAAAATTTAAAATTTTCGAAAAAGTCGACGTCCTATTTGTGTATATTGAAAAATAATAAAGGCTATAAGACTTATTTAACTACTTTAATATAATACGTGATTCGGCGAACGTTTCGAGAACAATCTATGCTGATGCAATTTAGTGCTCATGATGATAAGTTTGTTCTGGAAACGTTCACTAATAAACAAATTCGATAGCTGTTATTATTTTTTAAAAATTAAAAATTAACATAGATATTTACTACAAATTAAAAAAAAACACATTTAGATGTTGGACTGTTTAGGAAAACATGAATGGTAAAACTTTTTTATTATTTATTTCTTCAAATTTCTCTAAACATTTTGCAAACAATTCGCACGTTTTCGTATATTTCCAAGAGGAGAATTTTTGAAACATTATTTCAAAATGGAGTAATGGTATAGTAATTATTTAGTGGGAGATCATTTGTGTTATTAAAAATAAAACATGTTGAAATTTTAAATAATAAGATTACAAAAAACTTATTTTTTAATTTGTAATAATTGCTGGTATTGGTTGCATGTATGAATTGTAACGAAGAGACATGGCTCACTGACCGCGAAATATTTGAGCATGATTTACATTCTTTACCTGGTACACCTGTGGCCCGTTCAAATTATTTAGTGCTGGTATTAAAATTGAGATTTTATACCTCTTCCCGAATAGATTTATTAATTAGATAACAGTTGTTCGATTGGAAACATATTGGGTTTAACTTACGATGAATTAGTTTCAACTAATTGTCGCGATAAGAATTTCAAATTAAATTTTATGTGTCGAAATAAGTGGTTATTTATTCTAATTTATCGTAGAAACCATATTATATAATTTGTTTAACAACATTTTTAACAAATTGCCCTGAGATTAACGATGGCACAGCTGCCACGGCGACAATGTTATGCGCCATTAATACTAGATTTAAAGCAGTTCGAAACTACGAGGAATCCTCTAAAAAATGGTTTTACTATCTCAACGTAACTGTCAGATAAATATATAAAGTATGAACAGTTTTACTAGCAGCCATATAAGAAAATCGATTTCTAATATACAACACAAGTGAAGTATAAAAGTTTTACCCCGGCCTTGACATCTGCAGCATTTCAAAATCACAAAACTAACGCTAATTGTGATTATTATATATTTTTTATTTCCAGTGTTTGTATGGTGGGGAATTAAACCATCTCCAAGCGTGTATAATTATACTTTCAAAAAGAACGGCAATTAAGTAATTTAATCGACGGAGTTTTTGTTGATATTAAAAGTTTTTTTACGGGCGAAATTAACTCAAGTTAAATGTAATTATAGTACATTTACACCATTACACACAAAGGTTTAAAATGAACAAATATCGTGCACAATCTGATAAAAATGATCCGTTCCGAATAATTCGTGTAAATTTATATTAGTCCAGCCAGCCCCGAAGACAAAAGCAGTCAATACGCTAATATAAATAAATTCCCATTGTGTGTATTAGCGTGAAGTATTAAAACGATCTTTGACTTTCGCGTTTAAAACTATTTTGTACTGAGTATAATAGGTGAGAGATGCTATCTGATAGTATGTAGATGCCCGTGTCTGTTCACGCGAGCTGACACAAGGGGGCAGCACGAACTCCTTATCTGATCACATGATAACTAAACAAGAAACCGATTGTTTCAAAAACCCGACCGGGCAAATAATTTAAAAGAAACCGCTTAAATTAAATTCCGCTTATTACGAACTGCACAATATGCAATACTGATATTTTAATTACAACCAACGCCCACGCCAATAATGAGGTAATAATGTTTTGTAATGCTCTGTATCGGCTGTGTTTTATTAATTATTATTTATTGTCCTTGTGGTAGTAATACAGGCGTTGGGTAAATCAATCTGTAATATCGCTTATAACAAAAGGACGTGTCTGTATGCACATTAGTCCATTGCATTTGTGTACGTTTTAATACAAGTAATGACAATATGGTATGATTACGGGCGTAATTACTAATAAGCACGCGAACTAATCACGCGACTTAAATCAAAAAAGCGTACCCCAAACAGGTTCTTCAGCAATCGGGGTGCTCTATGTTTAGCTTGAAAGTTTTTAATTACACCCACACAACAAATTGCAATACTACTTCAATAATTATACACTTGATAATGTATGTACCATACATAATTTCCAACACCTTGCTCACTGATAACATCTATAGACCACTAAATTTGTGGTGTGGCGTGTGGACACTCTCTACATGCATGTCTCAATCCATTTAAATAAATATTAACAAAAAAATATCGAGAGAAAACGCGCGCGGACCTATCTAATTTTTGCGTGAGATAAAATTTATGATACTCCGCATATATGAGCAATATTAAATACATAAAAATGTTTAAAAAAAACAACTGCACCGGACTTATCGGTTAGTTTAAACCCGTTTTTAACGCTGCATAATGTAGGTATAAAAAATGCCCGTCAACGTGATATATCGAATTTTAAAAATAACGACAAGTTTTTTTAATTAACAAATTCAGAATTAATTATTACAGCTTTTTCTTGTTTACTTGTTAATAAATATAGAGCAATTTCTGAACTAATCTATCCGCAAATTGGACAAAATTTAATATAAAAAATATGCAAACCAAAATATGTGTAAAATTTTAATTCAACATATTCATATTACAAGGCAATAAATTAAAATTAAAATGTTTTAATCTGTGTTAGTAAAGTAAAGTGGTCCACTATCTTTCCTGGCTTTTTATTATTATTTTATTTTCGTTTTATAATTTTTTTTTCTTTTATTTTGTTTTAGTTTATATTGATCTAGTCGTTGTTGCCTTTTAGTTTTAGCCTAACTGGTTTTATTTTCTTTAGTTATTTCATTAAATTCAATAATTTTCATCTTCTTGTCTTTATTTTTATTTTTGCATATTTTGATTTTTTCGCATATTTTTTTATAGTTATTCTCGCATTTAGTTTTTCTATATTTAATTAATATTATTAATTCTTAACTTTTGCATCTGTTTTATTTCGTTATTTTTGTTTACTTGGTTTACTTTTCTTTGATTTTTAGATACGTTGTTTTTGATTTCATTTAATTGATTTGGATTTATTTTTTTACGTTTATTTTATTTGATTAATTTGTTTATATTTCTCTACATCGTTTATTTTTTTCTTCTTTGCTTTCTTCGTTGTTATTTAATCTTTCTTTTACTGAAAATAATAATATATTAAATCTACACAAATATGCAAGATAAATAATAAATATTTTATTCCACTTATCTTATCTACAAACCAAATGAGCCTATTAAATATTTCGACATATTAAATATAAAGGAAATAATTATTTGGCTCAATTGGTTTGTAGATAAGACATTGAATAAAATACTTATCTTATATCTTTGTGAAGTTTTAATATTTTATTATTTTTAGATTGAATATAATTGTATTTCAGCAAATAAGGACTTCAAATATGACATTTATTTAATTTCTTATGTTTCGTTTATTTTCTGAATTTCCGTTCTTCAAATTCTTTTTCTAATTTTTATTTTATACTTTAACTTTAGTCTATTTCTATCCTTCCTTTAACAACCGAAGCAAAATGGTTCTGAATTTAGTAGCAAATTTAACGTGCACTTAACATCTAGATAGTACACCTACTCAAAAGAACTGGAGCTCAATACATTTTCTTAATCTGAAAAAATGTACTCTCAAGTATAGATTGTCCAGACTTAAATTGGCAGCACCTGAACAATAATCAACGCTACTTACATACTTTATTGTTTAGTTTATCTTTTTAATATCATTTTTAAGTTTTATTATATTTCATTTCCTTTTTAATTATATTTTATCTATTTTGCATATTTTTTATTTATTGTTTGTTTTGTTTCTTACTGTACAATTAATTATTTTTGATAATTTTCTACTTATATTGTAAATCGGCGTTTTCGTTGTTTTTTAATATTTTCGTTATATTGTGATTTTTGTTTTTTTTTCTAATTATTTTCGTTTAATATTTTGATTTATTTTCAGTTTGGGAATTTAACTTGTTGTTTTTGATTATTTATTATCACTTGATTTAATTTTTTCTCAAAAATTTTCTGATAATTAACTTTCAACGGAAAGTCTACTGTAAAAGGGTAAATAACACCAGCTTCTTTGGACTAAAGATTTTTTAAAGTTTTTATTATTTAAAAACAAGCGGACGTTTCGGCACCTAACTGTTGCCTTCTTCAGCGTTAGTTTTTAACAAAATTATTAACGATAAAATATCATTTCATAGATAGGAAAACTTGTGGGCGTAGAAATACATATGGGAAATGGGGACAGAATGCGAACGAGGACAAAATGTCATGTTTTTGGATTATTAAACTTTCCCGCTCGTCAAAAGAAGCTGGTAATTTACAATTCCCTCTTACAATTTTTATTAAAAAGTTATTTTTCTAATATTTGTTTATTTCTTTAATTTACTCTTTTTCTTTTATTTTTGGTATAATTGGTAATTATTTACTAACGATTATTATTCCCACTTTATTTATCTTTTGTTATTATTTTATTTGTTATTTTCAAGATCTTTGCAGAATCAACTATTTTTAACATTTTGTCATATTTAAGGAGTTAATTTTTAAATAAAAAATTGAATGTGTTTTGAACAAATAAAAATGTATATTGAAAACTGCTCAAAACTCATTGTAGAAAATTTAAAGAATGAAAACATCATTGCATAAATAATATTAAAAGATTTTTATACTTTTATAATTGTTGTGATCTTATGTAGCTCCCATAAAACATCTCGTATAATATATGTATAATATAAAGCTTATTAGCCTTACAAAAAATCTTTAATTATAAAAGTGTTGCAAACTTTTTGTTCATAAAAGAGAAACAGAAACAATATAATGTATATCAGAAATATATTTTAAAAATATTCCGTGTCAATGTCAAGAAAAATTACAAAATATAGCCGAATATCACAAAATGTTTGATCAAAATTAAGAATTAAATTGAGTAATATTATGAGATATCATAAAACCTATTGAAATATCATCAAACGTTGCACAATTGCTAGAAATACAAAAGAATATCTTATAAAGTGCTCAAAAAGTATCATAAAACTTTCAAAGAATAATATCACCAAATATTCAGAAATTTCACGAAATATTTAATTAGATAAGAATAGAGAAATATTATAAAATGTGCAAAAGTTCACAAAATATTCCAGAAATACATGAAACATAATTTGAAAAATATCACCATCAACCGCATACCAAAAGATTGTGCAATAAAAAGGAAAAAGTCGTTGTGGATGTGAAACATCAAAATCTAGTTTCAAGAAAACCTTGTGTCATGTCACTCATGATATTGCTTGTTACTGTCACTAATATTTCTAGCGCGCAAGCTTCACTTAGCTTGCCATTTTTTGTCACTACCAGGTGACCGTACAACAATTATTAAAAAATCTTTTATCGGTTTGTGTTATAACAAATAAAAAATTAAATTATAATAATGTTATAACAAAAATACAATAAGTTGCTCAAACGTCATTTTATGAGAGAGGTATTATGCAAACATGACCAAATTATATTGTCTGTGCCAGTTTATCAGAATGCGCTTTATAAACGAAATTTATAAAATTTGCGACAATTATCAGTTAGTAGAGACTATACCGTATTTTTATTTATTATTACCGCATGCCGAATTAGTAACATTCTTAATACTTCCGGAGAAAGTTTGCGATGGGGACTTGACCATTTGGGATGACATTCAACCTGGGGCTCGCCAATAAAATTTATATGGACAGCGATCAATTTTCAATATCCAAGTAAACCGACCGCAAGTCATTTCGCTGTCTGTAGGTGATTTATGCCCCAAATGATTAGTGCAGTAATTTTTTGCGGGCGTATTTAAATGACTTTCTAATAATATATAATATGGTCACGATCGGTGTGATATTTTTATGTTATTAAAGGAATTGAATCATACCTAATTGCACGATTAAACTCCAATCTTCTGTTCTTAATCATCTCCGATGAAAGATTAATTGTTTCCGTATTAACTGTGGATAATTAATTCGCGATAGTTAACAAAAAAATGCGAAGCGTCCAATGTAGAAAGCTTTTAATGGGAAATAATAGCCTATTGAAAGCCGATAAATTTAATCTAGTTTATTATATCCACAAAGTAAAATTTGTTTGCTATGCGAAATAAACAAATATATTTAAAGCGAGGTGAAATTAATTTCAACTCTGTACACGTGTTTTCAAGATAAATTCAACGTAGCAACTTCGAAAACAGCGATACCAAATTTTATAATTATCGTATCGGAATCTAGCCGGACGGGTTGAGGGTGCTACAAGGCTGACGTGCCATTTGTAACCAGCAGGATCTTGAGCCGCTGCTCAACACTTTACAGTTCACACTAAAAGATACCAAACCACACTATGTTTCTGATCTCTCATGCGGCATTCCTCTTTACTATGAAATTCCTCGACACATTGCAATTTACAATATCGGAAAGGTTTTCCACGTCTCAAAATCTCCTCGGCAAATCTACACAAAACAATGATTACTGCGTCGTGCTTGTTAATTAAAACCAATACACCATTAAGGCAAAAAACCATCAAACTTTATCGCCGGCATTAATTAATTTTTGTTATTTTTATTTTTTAAATTTAATTAACAATCCGAATATTGAACAATGTGCGATAACAATGAAATATTACTTAGAAACCAATTTTGATTTTGTTGCAAAATATTTGTATTTCTTTTGAAAAGAAATATGTAATATATTCCACGCTACACTTTTTGTAATGTAATATATAAATAGAGGCGATGATTGAATCGATTTATGCATATCGGTGTATCAAATCTACAACTTAAACTGGAAACGAAACGAGTTATTAGAAGGTGTGAAACAACAACTGTTATGAACGCCTAATGGTATAAAAAAGTATATTTATTTTAATTAAAATTGTAGAGGTTTTTTCTCATATTAATTTAGTGTGAACTAAATTTTATTTTCGAATCATGTGCGTACGGTTCGGTTAAGTGTAACAAATGTTTGGAATTAGTAAATATATTTACTACGCAATTAAAATTGTTATGGACACATATTAAGTTGCATTACGTCCGAGAAGTAATTGCTAAGGAATCGTTTTCAATAAATGTGTTGCAAATTATCGAAAAAAGATTGTATTATGGCTGCTTGCAACTACAACTATTTTAAAGACATATTTTTTAAATATATTACAAAATTCAAGTTCAATGCCACTTATTGTTCAATTTATTCATTGCTAAACAAAAATTAAACCGCAAGAACTTTCATTAGTTACAAATTAGTTCTATGGCCGGACTAGCCTTGTGATACTGGTTGCCTGTAAATTGTATTGGTCTTCTAGACAGGTAGTCCATGATCCTATATTGTTTAAATGAAAGACATAACCACTTACAATGACTTACTTTATTATTCCGATGGCACTAAAAATACAATTATTAAGAAATGAAAATCTCTTGCTTCAATGGGATGCGGAAATATCACTAAGGTGCACTGATGAGCTCTTATAAAAAGTGAAACAACTGTCTGCATTTGGTTGTTGCAATTTATAACAACGTGAATTGGATCTTTTTAACTTCTTATTTAATCTTTTGATACAATGGCTAGATTGGTGTTGTGATGTTGTGATTGCATGTAAAAAGAAGACCTCGGGGCAAGAAGGTTATTACCCACATTTCAAATTTTATAGATTGCAATTTTTAAATTAAATTGTATTGCAAAATATGTTAATAACATATTATAATCTTTATATATGTTTGTTCTGTGTATATTGGAATATCGAATAAACGTGTAAAAATATAAAGTTTAGATTGTATGGATATTTGAGTTAATTCACATTAATCAATAAATTCCTATTGTGGTTAATAGCATTGTTGCACGAGGTCTACAATTGTATACACGTTCTAGGCAGGTAATTTAGTATCCTATATTTCCAATAAAATGATTATAAAAATATTACAAATGCCTAACGTTTGATCAAAAAGGTATTATGTATATAAAAAATCTCTTTATCAGGTATTCCACAAGGTACACATTCCAAACAAATACAATTTTAAGTTTTATTCTATTCATATTAGTTAGTAAAAATATAATAAAAGTTGGCAATACTTTATTTCAACTTGTCAATCAATTCTCAGTTAAAAACTAGTAAATTATGTTACAATTATGTAATAATTTAAAAAGACATACTAAAACTAATTATTATAAAATACTCTACAACTCTCTACACTGTACAGACCCAGATTACAAAAATATATAAATGTTTCAAATTATTATAAAACTTGATGAAATGATGCCAATTGCTTCAAACTGTTTAAGCAAATTCAAGATACAGAAATGTTCAGCAATATTGCAAAAGTCTAAAATATTACAGAAAACTTTCTAACAATGTTACCAAATATCATGAAATCTTTGATAAACATCACAGAGAAATGTTAAAAATACCACACAATATTCAAAGAGTATCAAATATTTTACGAATATTATGAAAAATTGCATGTAATAAAATATTAGGAAATATTTGAATAAATTAGTTAGTTAGTTTAGGTTTTTGGCAAATCAACCTATTAAGATTAATATTTTTCCTATGATGTTGTAAATTGACAAAAAGTATCTGAAATATTACAACATATTACAAAATATCACAAAGTTTTCTTTAAAAACGCTGATTTTTTTCTACAAATTTGTGATATCGCGCAACAATGAAATAGGATGCATAACACGAGAGAGGCCTAGAATATGCTCAGCGACAAAAACAGCGCTAGTTTCGTCTCTGAGCATACTCGGAGCTTGTCTCGTTTCCTGTCGTTGCGCAAAAACGCCTACCATATTCCACGCTAAATAGGTTGTATTAAAAAAATATTATTAATATCACTAAATGTTGCTACATTGCGAGAAATGCCGAGTATCACAAAATGTCGACGCTGTCAACAGGACTGCTTTCTGGCCTAACATCACTAACCCAAAATTGGCAATTCCAGCTCACCAATCGGTTGCTAGACAACCATATTTCATGGTTGTCTAGCAACAGGGAATGACTTTCCTTTACTGTACGGGAAGTTCTAATAATATTAATAATTCGTCACTGCTATCCATTTTAATGAATTTGGTTTACGAACACAACAAAAGTGATAAGTGTAACATTTCTCAACACCAAATTTATACTACACAATCTGGATTTATTTTTAATGTTCAATTTTGTATCTGTTATCCGCGTTATACGCGGTCGACGAAAAAAATATGTGCGTCACATATGAAAAATACAATCCCGGACGACTGCGATTGTTCTGACAAATTTCACAGCCGTCCGGGAATATTTCATTTTTCCTACTAGACACACAATATACTATTATATATGGAAGACCAAAAAATGCTACTTTGCTGAACTTGTTAGAAAAGCGCCCGTAGCGAGCAAGGTGAACGTAATGCGAAGACCATGATGAACACTATACAATTTCGTAATTTTAGAAACTTTGAAGCATTGTAGCATTAGTACTATTACATTAAATGCGAACACCAACTTTCTGGATGTAAATGCCGTCAGAAACATTAACTATCAAATATAGCTGCCTAATTTTTTTTTTAAATAAAATAATACTCAACTCAATAGCATACCAAAGCTGTGTGTAATATTATCATAAACAAAGTTAAGAAGAAATTGCATAAAACAGAGAAAGTCTAGAAATAAGAAAAAAGTCTAGAAATGAAAATAAAATCGACTCAGAAAACGGAAAATTATTATTAAATGTTACCAGCCCGCAAGAAATTTCAAGGATAAACACTAATTCTTTAAACAATATTACCGAGCATTCTAAAACTTACATGTTATCCGATGGATACCATGATTTGTTTAGAAATTTTACAAAATGTCGAGAATACATTCAAAATGTCAAAAAATTCGACAAATACGTCAAATTGTATAATAGCAAAAAAAATTATTTGTTATTAAGGTAAAATACTATTTGCGTACAAGAGACTTTTGAGCTGCCTGCTAGGAAAACGGACATTGAAATGCATTTCTTGATATAATTCTTATTATATAAAGTAGTGAATAGCAAAAATTTTATAAATATTTACGGCTAGGTCTACAATCCACGTCTTGTATTGAGTCAATGCATGAATAAACGATTAAGTTTATAATTTTCATAAATTTTCTTAAGTTTGTGTTACCATTAAATGTTGTTTTTAATAATCAATAATTAAAACAATGCTGACTGCATAAAACCAACGCCAATTAAGATATCTCAGCAGCTCAATTCGTAGAACATTAGACATGCAATTCGAAGGTTGTGGGTTCGATCCCTACCTGAGGTAAATTTTTGAAATACTAATTTTAAAATTAACCAATAGCCTGGTAATTATTTAATAATTATAATAACCTAATTTTCTTAGTATCTTAGAGTTATGCTAAAACATATTTAGAGGTCATTCAAATCGGGAAAAACGTTGCCAAGTAAACTTAGTTTGAGTTTTTTTATCATTGATAAACAATAATGTATAGTAATAGCAGGCGTTACTCCTATTGTTTCACAAAACAAGTATTTTTAACTTATTAAAATATATAATCTCTAGCGTTTTGGTAGTAAGGTCTAAATAGTTTTTGAACATAAAATTTAAGTAAGACCTTCATACCAGGTTAATAACAACAAATTTTAACATAAGACCATGACATCAATGTTATAACATGAATTCTATGTAAATATTTGCTTACGTGAAATGTATCATTCAAAAGTTAGAAAATGTGAACTAAGTCTTTTAATAAATCCTAAACGTGAAAATGTGACTTACTACCAAACACTAGAAAAATATTTTCCAAAATTTGGTGGATTAATTGAAACATTGAAAATTTGGGTACTCTTTTATATTCATTATCGGTTATAAATTCACACCAAAAGATTTCTAAAAAGCAACAAATTACTAAAATTTTATACATTTTCTCGCTTCTTTGGTATTTTAAAATTGCAAATATTCTTGTTATTTGGAAAAATTTGTTTCACAGGGTAACTGAATAATGTAGATGTTTCACAAAATGGCGAAACGCACAAACTCTTGCATCTCATTTTACAGCTAAACTCTTTAAAATCACGTTGCCTTCATTTACGCAATACAGCCTCAAACCATGCATTGTTTTTATCATTTCATGAATTTCAATTTAAAGCAGTTCACACTGCACAGTTTATTATATCAAATATGCTATAGGTTTGTGATACGGCAGTCTATTGGCCAAATTCGGAATAACAATCTATAGGACAGCGCGGCGTGCAATACGAAAATCTACTAAAAGTCTAAGAAAAAATTAATTTTGTTTCTAAATATCAACAACATTGTTTATAAGGAATCTTGTTCTAGCTATATACATATTTCAAACGGCTGTCTGCAAATTATGCAAACATTACAATAGATCGCCTCAAACCAACATATATAAATATTTTATAGTTTTTAAAATTACATAAAAACACAATTGTCCAAAGCTTATCACAATAGATTAAGCAATATTCTACTAGTTGATTTCTTTTTTCGAAATTTAAGGAAATGAAAATGCCAAATCAGTGGCATCAATGCTATTGAAGCAGTAGTTGTAGTTGTTTCTACTCTCCGCCATAGGTGTTAATAATTTTATAAAACCTATAAAAGGTTTTAAAGTTTAAACAAATTTTATTTTGTTACATTCTATTGCTATTGTTCTAAAATTTGTTCAAGCAAAACTGTGTCGCTTTACTAGAAATATACAAATGTTTGTACAAGAAACTGCAGTGTGTTAAACAGCTATTTGCAATTTAAGGAAGAATTTTCAAATGCCAGAAGAAAAAAGTACAAATATTTATTTGTTTGATTGGTATACTACCATCGGATCAATTTTCGGAATTCTTAAAAAGCAATGAAGCTTATTTAAAATAAATATATGTAGTAGAGTAACTTTAATTTTTAAGTCTATTTTGATTGATCTCTAGATTAATAATTGCATATTAATCTCAACATATGATCGCAAACGTAGCATATATCGCCGTAGTTATTTTAGTGCTTCTTTAAATTATAAAACTGTACCATTATTTTAAAAGAAAATTTCATAATATTGTGATAAAATAACCATCAATGAGAGTACAAATATTTTAACAAATATAACTAGTGAAGTACATATTCATGCTTAGTATTGTTGTGCATATAACAATAAATATTAATTTTGCATCATTTTCAAATTTCACGTACACAACATTTCGCAAATAATTCATCAAGAGTCAGTCAGTCAGGTTTCAGCATTTTTTAAAATACTTTGTAAATTACCCAAATATTACACAATCACATCACATCAATGTTGCTTTTTAACGTTTTTCAATATCTTTTAAAATTGGTCAAATGCGTCATATTTTTCTGTAAATTCCAGAAGATTTTACAATATTTTTACGTTTAAAAAAATAAGCTGCTGCAAATTGTTTTTTGTTTCATACAAATCACGTGATTTTTCAAGATTAAAAATAAAATTACTGTTTTTATCTTCTTTAAGTCTTCAGATTTGACTTTCAGTCAAAACTGCAATCATATAGTGGTAATTAAATTTTGATAAAAATAGTAGTAGTTTTATATCTAATTTTCTATTACGAATTGTCACGTAGTGGTGACAGTCAATCCTATTAATTTTGTCTTGCAATTCTTTAGAGATTATAAATTAAAGCTTTGAGAACAAAATTTGCTTAAAAATATTAAATCAATCATTAGTATACAAAATAAAAATGAAGCAAACAATAATATATAAGCAAATTAAGTATTTAAAAAATAAATAAACAAACCTTGCAAAACTGAAATTTTCGAAGAGTGTGCTTTTTAATATAAATAAAAAGTTGTAGTAGGGTCTTCTTTTATTTAAAAATGACCTCGTAAAAACTTTTAGTGCAAGTTAATAATTTAAATATTCAATTCAACATTAGTAAGACCGATAAACAAAATACATGAATTTAAAAAAAGAACAAAAATTAAACTATAAAACTTTTGGGTAAAGCAAAGTCTGGTTTTATAAACTGAAAATTAGTGCTATCATTGTACCTAGTAAGTCAATAGCTTATGATGGCAGAGTTTTCATGGGAACAACAAGTTATAAGTTTGTAAATATTTCATAAATCTCTCAAATTAGTGCAAAATAAAATAATGTCACCCGTTAAAACAACATTTTACTTAGTATATTAGATTTCTGGCCTATCGGTGATATATTTTTGGTAAGCGACACTATTTGTATATCGAGCTCAATTAGAAATATATACTCATTTACAATATTTCTTACTTTTATATATATAGCAACTTGGAAGTCATGTTAGAAGATGGTTGAGGTTTGAATCTTAGTGATTACTACTGCCTGCGTTGCATGGGTAGACAAGTGCGTTTACAAATGCAGATTGAGACAGACACCGAAAAAATTTTGCGCCCACAAAAAAGTAAAGTTAAAAATTCTACTAAAAAAAACGCATTTTTAAGAACTTACAACAAGAAACTTTTCCAAACATATAAACAAAAGTATGATAAAAAATATTGCAAAATGTAAAAATTCTGAAATAAATCTAAATAATTTAAAAGAAAAACCGCTTGTTGAAAAATAATTATAATAGAATGTTAACAAAATCAATTTCAAACACAGTTATCAAGTATCCAAGTATTCAAGTAGAGTTTTTGATAATTAAATTTACAGAAGTTTTAATAAAAGGTCAAAGAAATCTAACCGTTTTTTTGCTGACATTTGAAATTTTGTATCATTTTGAATGATTCGTATAATTTTCAATACTTTGGCTTCGCTTTAGCTGATCATTAAATTGTATTCAATTTTCAAAGAAACTTCTATTGTAAGCATAAATATTATTAATTATAAACAGCAAATTGTTTAATATATTTTAAACATCAATAATTCGTTTTTTACAAAATCTTTTTATCAAAACTTTTTTTAAAATATCAAGAAAAAATGTGGATTTTGAAAAAAATATATATTTGATGGTAAAAAAGAAGCATTTTTTATTATTTTTAAACAACATGCAAACATTTGGTACATTTGTAAACATTTTGGATAATTCGCATTATTTTCGAAAATCAACTATCATTATAACAATTTCTATGTTTTAATGAAAACATGAAAACTTCTATTGTTAATTTTTATGATCAAAAAATATAATTTCCATAAAAATAGTGTAATATTTTGTTTTGTTTTTAAAATTTTTCTTGAAAATATTAATGCCAATTATTTAGAAATAAATGATTTTATGGAAAAATTTATTTTTAATGTATGGAGAATTTGTATTTGTAATTTTTTTAAACTCTTATGTAGATGGTTAAAAATATACTTCTAACGCACGGATAGGTTAGGTTAAATTACCTATATATACGATTAGCGGTTTAAACCTTCTTACAGGACGAATTCGCACTGGTAAGACAACTGCACGTGAAACAAACTAAGGTGAGAGAGTTGTATAAAGATAATATAATATAAATAATTTAAAAACATGAAATTATGAAATAATAATATAAATATGTATATCTTAAAAACTCCCCTTAAATTGGAATATTTTGTTGATTTTTCTCAACATTAAGATGATTCTACAGACTTTTAACTCAATCATATAAAAATGTGTATTTACTTTTCTCTCAAAAATAATACATTTTATTATTAAAACAAAAATAATTCTTTGCACATTTTTATTCCGAAAAATTTAAATATTTTCTAAATTTTTAAATATTAAATATTTTAATGACCATTCCAATTCAAGTGCAAGCTTTTGATTGGCTTAGATAGGTTTCGGCAGTCGTACCAACAATTAAATCAGGAATAAACAAAATATTAATAATAAAAAAATACTCTGTAATATTTTTTTTATAAAATAATATTTCTGTCTACAAATACAACTCGTGTATATTAAGGATTATCGCAATTTTTTTTCTCTTATTCGAGATAAATTATGTTGCTTGGAAACCACACGAGCACTTTTGATCTCAAAATCAAACAAATTTAATTCGATAATCATCAATACACTCCTATTGACTTTACTAACATTTATTTTAACCGGTTTTATTTCTTAAAAACACCACAATTTACTAAATAAATAAATACATACATGCAAAAAATTCTATTGTAAAAATTAATATTCTTAAAAAGTATGTTTATTGCAAATCTGTTCGTTCAATAAATCTACAATAAAAGTGCATTCATTAAAACCAACTTTGTTTGCCTGAAATTACTGAAGAAAATGCTATAGATACAAATATTAAAAAAATATGTGCATGTTATTATGGTAAGTTATATTGAATGTATTTATATCAAACTGCATAATAAAATTGTCGATGCAGTCTTAAAGGAATGTACAGCAAATAATAATAAATAAAAATCAAAAATGTAATTTTATTGTAGCATTCAAAAAATGAGACACATCCAGAAAAATATTAGATAATTTTATTTGAAGTAAACCTACCAGTAACGCCATCTATCTAGATGTAAAGTTACATTAAATGCGTTGAATATTTTTGTTTACTATAAAATTATCATTTTATATTTATTTTACTTTGTCCATCGGAATGATTTTGTAGTAAATTGTGTGTATTGAAAAAAATCATTAAATCTTGAAGATAACATTTCTATTAAAATTTTCACTCTATTTGGAGTAAATATTCTTAAAAATACTTTGTAACTAAATTCGAGTAATTTAACATTAATTACACCTCTTACCACCTCTTATACTAATAGAAAATAATAATTTTTTTAACTTATAAATCATTTATACATTTCAAACGTAATCCTGACACTTAATCAATTCCGTATTTTCTTTTTTACTTGAAGCATTTGTATAACAAAATTATAGTTTATCATCTTTTTTTCCCTCAAAACTAAATAAGGTTCTATTTTAACAAGTTTTAATGAATTTCCATAAATATTTTCAAATAAAATTAAAATTTATAAACTTCATTGACTATATATTTTAACTAATTTTTAAGACTCAAATTTGAAAATAAAAATCATATTGCTTCTCAAAAAATTAAAATAATGCATTTTTCACTATAATTTCTAATTTTTTTTTTCTCTAATTATTTCATAAGCATTTTTTATTTTTTGTTTTTTATTATTAACATTTGTTTTTAAAATATTTTATATATTTATATTAAATTAACATCAGCCGTTGCAGTAATTGGATACAAAACACCGACTAGGCCTAGCATCATCTTGCCACGGGATATTCAAATCGGATGTTTAAGCGTTTGAATTTAAATGCTTCTACATCATTATTTTATTCAATTTCCGCTCAACTGAATGGCTACGCTTTATTGCCATTTAGGTAAAAATTTATACTATCCACAACATTTAAACTACTACATGATTTTATAAAAGATAAAATAAATGATAACCATACTATTAGGTTAAAAGAAATTAAATAATCTTTTGTTTGCAACATACACTCAACGGTTTTTTTTTTGTCAAAATAACGTTCCAAGCAATCAATTGTGCTATCAAGTTTTAAAATAATATAAATTAAACATTAAAATTCTCATTTTACATATAAATAATTGTAATTTATTTTAAATTATTTTTTATGAATATATTCGGTAAACAATAATTTCAATTAAAAGTTAAATAATATATAGAATAAATACACATTTCCATAAAATACATATATTTTTGTATGGATAATTCATGGTTTGTGAAGGATTTAGAAAAGAATAACCATTTATTATTAGTGTTCTAAGGAGACAAAAAATAAATCCCAAAAGAAATTTAATAAAATATTTCATTCAAATTAAATTCTATGTATCCTTTTTTAGATTCGTTGAGTTATTTATGTTTTCTAATGATTTTTGTGCCTTCCAACAGAAGAAACTTCAACATTCAAATAGCTCCAATTTCTCGCTAATAAGAAAATTCCCAGCAAAATACAATATTCTAATTTTATTGTTGTTTTAAGTGCTTGAGAGAGTACAAAACTGGACATATTAAATAATTATTTATAGTTTATATACTCAAAATAATTTGCTACTTACAATTTTGCCTAATATAAATCACTATTAAGAATCAAATTTGATATGATTTTTGACATTCAATTGCGCTACAAATTAGAATCAAAATTTTAGCACCTTTTATATGCGATATTGGTAAAATAAAATACGCCTACTCAAATAAATTAATTATTTGCCTTGCAATCGAGTAGTGCACTTTAGATTAAAACTGATTTGTAGTAAGCGATAACTCATTTTATTATGGTTGCAAATCTCATTGAAGTCCAATAAGTTTTTTTAGTAAAAAATATTTATAGTAAGTAATAAAAACCGACAAGATTTTATTTGGTTTAAAACGATTTCATGTTTGGCTGAATTACAAATTATTTTTCAAGAAAGATATTTAACATTTTTATAATTAGTTGAATTCCGATCAAATGTATTTCCGGTTTCAATCTATTTTCGTTCGAAACAATAAAATTTTACTGAAAAAATGACGCTTATTTTCATCAAGATTTTATCTTATTGGACCATACCGACTTGTTCTTTTTTTGTAGCTCCATTCAGTAACCGGCATGCCTACCTACACTCAAAACACGGCACCGTTTCGCGGCAAAAACTCAAATTTCAAGATCGCACTTTAAAAATTTTTGAATATGTTTTTTTTATTGCAACGATTGACTTCATTTTTTGTAAAATTCATTTTGAAACGATTTTAGCAAAAATAAAATTTTACCAAAATATTCTAGTTTGATTTTTTTAATAAAAATATTTAAATATAAATTTCTAATTCATTTTTTATTTCTGGCATTTAAAGATTTTCTTCAAAGTGTTAAAGTTAACCAACATAAACAAGTTATAACTCAATTACAAGTTTTGTTTGTGTTATCTAACGTGTTACTTTTATCGCGTGTAATAAAATACATATTTTTGTTATTGTGTACATTTCCATACAAAAACAAAACGCCGGTAAAATCGAGATAACAAATAATTCAAGAGTCGCGGTACTTGAAATGTACTACCTAATCCACTTGAATGTGACAAATAAAAGCGCGCTACCGTTTTTTGCTTATTTTTAAATTGTTTGGAATATATTTATTTACATTTTATTTCCCTATGATATTAAGATGATAAAATTCAGCACGCGCCGCTTAGGCGATATTGTTGAAGTGAATAGTATTTCCGCATCCGATTTGAATAATTATCAGCAATAAGGATGAATATTAGAATATCAATAGTGGGAACCCCTGAAGAGGGATAACCTCTAAGAATATGCAAATCCACCGGCACGAGTTGTCTAGGTATAAAATTGCGGGCGGGTAATACGCGTGCCGCACAATTTGTATCCCTCAAGATTATACTACTAAAAAAATTAGCATATACAACAATACCTGTAAACATTCCTATCTGGTATCCAACACTACAAAAGCGCTTTTTTAAATTTAAATCACAATAATAATATAACACAACACGTTTTAATAAACAAACACAACACTAGATCTCCGTATGGTAGAATTGATGTCGATTAAGATCTTGTCGGTGGCGTTAATTTGTTAATTAAAAAAAATATAATAATAATCAAACTTAAACTAAAACAATACAGGTGTTGATAAAATAATACAACGTGCGGCCGGACGGCACGGACAACATAGCCGCTCGGCGTTAAAGCTTGAACTGTGTTGTTCATACGTTCTTGGCCAATAGGGGGCGGTCTGAAAGGGGGGATAACACCCCCACTCTTCGTACACCTGAGTGGTAGGGATGGTGGTGGGGATACGCGCGGTTGAATGCTCGCGAAATAAGTTTAGAGCAGATTTGCAACAATTTCACGATTTTTTTTTTAGAATAATTTCTTTGTATCAATGTTTCATCATTCCTCTCCTTTCTCGCTCGTCCTGCCATTCTTACTCGCAGTTTTAAGGGCGCGAGATTCTATGATATTACGTGTCTACCATCTTTTTCCCGACTAGGATCCTGACGGATGCTATGCGGCCCTTGTCGCGTGTAACTTACGGAACAAAACATTTTGCTTTAAAAATGATTAGTAACCATTCATTGTTTTAAAACTACATATTATTCTAAGTAAGTTAATAAATCATTTAATATAATTTTGAATAAAAATGTGTTACCATCAAAACTGTATTATTTCAATATTTAACACAATATAAGTTGGAAACTATTTTAGCGTTTCCGGAAATGCAGGAATGTCAGTTTTGCAATAAAGCTACAAATTATGAAAGAACTTTGAAAGCGCTACAGTTCGCTGAAGATTGAATGAGCTTTCATATGCTCCATAGACTTTTGTGTCTTGCGTTAATTTTATTTAGTTCAGAAATTTAATCAACATAATTTTTTTTTTTAATTAATCTAACAAATTGAGCGATGAAATTATGATTGCATTTTTTTAAATATCATTATTATTAAAGCATCTTTTTATTATTTTTTTATAATATACCAGCTATTTTAAACAAATTATGGTTTGTCATAGATAATAATAAAAAAATCCGAATTATATGCAAGACTAATTAATTTAATCAATTATGGTTATTGGTTTTTCTTATATAACTTTAGGTTGTTTGTTCTTTTTTCCTCATTTCTTCAGTTAGCTGCGTAAGTGTGATGTTATTCTTGTATTTATTTGTTAACATCACTACAGCTTAAAAAATGCTAAAAAATGTAAGATCAATATTTTATTATTTTACCGCGTTCAGTTCTAACTACATAATAATATGCCGGTATAAAACAGTCCATTGAACTTACTATGTTAAATAACCTTTGCATAGCAAATAATTGTTCGTGGTGTAAATTTCTATAAAATCAATTGTTGCTTTTATTGTATCGGTATTTATAAATATTTCATGAATATTGTTACATAATTTAACTTCAACTATTTGACGTCCAATA
>JARJEC010034615.1:0-11799 GCA_030264575.1 Tachinus sp. AB-2021 | reverse complement strand
CTCGAGTTTCGACTTAGTCTTGATAATGACCTTCATATGTCGAAACTCGAGTCGCTTATATTTTTATTTTTAATAAATAAAATTTTTGTGGTTAAAAACATTGTAATTTTTGTTTTATTTATTTATAATAATGAAGTACCACATAGTAGAGGTCGAAACCATCCTTATGATTATTTTCAGTTTATTGCCCAATTATATGTGCACAACGTCTAGATGATTAAAAATATTTTATTTTGTTTGAGAATTTTTATCTTGCGCACTATTCGGAATATTTTGAAAAAATCATGGATATACATAGCATAGTATACTAAAATTCTTGTTTTGACATAAGGTTAATGTTGATTCATTAAAAAAAATTAAAAATCTAAATCTAATATGTAATTTCATTTAATTTCTTTTTTATGACACTGGTGTAATGAAAGGTCTCTATATATAATATTGATTTGGTTTGAAATAATTAGAGAGTATAAAACATAATTTATTTATTGATCTTACCTCACACATTGCGTTAATTGAATGTACACATAACATGTGGACAGTAATTTTTAATTAACATGTAAAATCTTTCTTGATTTTTTTAGATTTTTGTCGCAATTAATAATCTTCAAAATATGTATCAAAGCGGACGTAATTTTGTAAAAATTTATTGAACTAGAAATTCCCATATATTTTTGTGGATCCATGAATTTTTTGAACAGATCACTAGATTTAAATCTTCTTAGCTTTTTAATAACCACAATCAAGCATTGAATATTGTTAATGAAATATTTAGATATTTGCGAGAAAATAATGAAAATTATAATTACAATTGTAATTGTAAAGTCTCACTAGTCTGTGAAAAAGACATTAAACAGTCACATATTGCGTTTCCTGATTTTACAGCTTGCATCCGCTTGCGCGGCAGGTTTGATTCAAATATCAGTAAAACTTTTACCTATTAGATAGCGTCGGTGGTATACATTTAAAAATGAAATTTCTCACTTAGATGTGCAATACCACCAACTAATGTAATAATTTGTTTGAAATAATATTAATAATTATATAAATTAACACAATATTGTTACTTTTTCTTTTAGGAGCAGAACATGGACGAAAGTTGTCACAGCAGTATTCAAATGGTACGGAGTCCCGAGATCGTCCACATACCTTAGCAGATTATGCCATAGATCATTTCAGGCCACCTGTAAAGCGCACAATGTCGAAAGCACTTACATTAACGTCGGCGCGGAGAAGTGTTGATGATTTATGGCGACATTCGCGGGATCCAATCAAACAACCACTTCTTAAAAAGTTACTTACAAAGGAAGAACTGGCAGAAGAAGCCTGTTTTGCTTTCAGTGCAATACTAAAATATATGGGAGATCTACCATCGAAACGACCGAGAATGGGCAACGAATACACAGATCATATTTTTGATGGTCCACTAAAGCACGAAATACTTAGAGATGAAATTTACTGCCAAGTAATGAAACAACTCACGGACAATAGAAATAGATTATCGGAGGAACGTGGTTGGGAACTGATGTGGTTGGCTACGGGTTTATTTACATGTTCGCAGAGCTTGCTGAAAGAGTTGACTCTGTTTTTAAGAAGTAGAAGGCATCCAATTTCTCAAGATTCTTTACAACGCTTGCAGAAAACGTTGAGAAATGGTCAGAGGAAATATCCTCCACACCAAGTAGAAGTCGAAGCCATTCAACATAAAACGACGCAAATATTCCATAAAGTTTACTTTCCTGATGATACAGATGAAGCATTTGAAGTAGATTCTAGTACAAGAGCAAAAGATTTTTGCCAGAATATCAGCCAAAGATTATGTTTGAGAAGTAGCGAAGGATTTAGTTTATTTGTTAAAATAGCCGATAAGGTAATTCTATATTTTTCATTTTACTATTATAATATACTTTTATAAAATTAATATAAAACGTAAATTAGTATTGTAATAAAAGTTATTGTAGAATGAACGTTTATCAAAATTGAAGCTGCTTGTGAGTACAGTCAAGTCCAGTAAAAAACGTTGAAATTAAAATAACACAACTAAAAACAGTCACTTTATTTATTTTGTGGAGTGAACATTTTAATATTTATATGGTTTTGAATAATATCATTTATGTTATACCTACATGTATTTATAGTTAATTGTGTTGTTTCTTCCATAGGTTATATCAGTACCTGAAGGAGATTTCTTCTTTGACTTTGTGCGACATTTGACCGATTGGATTCGGAAAGCCAGACCTAGTCGTGACGGTGTTACACCTCAATTTTCTTACCAAGTATTTTTTATGAAAAAATTGTGGACGAACACAGTTCCTGGTAAAGACCGATGCGCTGACTTAATTTTTCACTTTCATCAAGAACTACCAAAACTAATTAGGGGATATCATAAATGCGCAAAAGAGGAAGCATCTAAATTAGCAGCACTTGTATATAGGGTTAGATTTGGTGAAAGCAAACAAGAATTACAAGCCATACCGTAAGTAATATTTTGATTTTTTTTTCAGTTGTAACTTTTATCAAATTATCTTGTAAATTCGCTATCTAATTTACTAATATTTTTTTTAGACAAATGTTAAGGGAACTGATACCAGCCGATCTTATTAAAATACAAAGTGCCAATGATTGGAAAAGACTTGTTGTTGCCTCTTACAATCAGGATGCAGGAATGAGTCCAGAAGATGCTAAAATAACATTCCTTAAAATTGTTTACCGCTGGCCTACGTTTGGATCTGCCTTTTTTGAAGTGAAACAGACAACGGATCCAAATTATCCCGAAATGTTACTCATAGCCATTAACAAGCATGGCGTAAGTCTCATTCATCCTCATACGAAGGTAAGAATAATAATAAGAAACCATATCTATATAATTATTAAACTTTAGTGATATGAACAGTTATTTAATATTTATTATGTTGAATTGAATTGAAAAAAAACCTCAAATTTAGACAAACTAAGCATAACCTTTACGTTCACTATCATTTTTCAATAATTTTTATTATCATACAATATTGCTGTGAGTTTCATTTTTTTATAAAACTGCAATATATTCTAGTTTTTTATTTATTCAAGACAAGAAAAAATCATTTTCTGGAAGATTTAAAAAAATGCACCAAAATACAATTGAGCATAATTTTTTACTGAAAAAACATTTGAAACCGATTTTAGCTCAACTCTTCGGTAAAATATTTTATCAAGATCGTCGTTTTTTTTAACCTTGGAATCAATGAGTTTTCCACAGCAGCTTTAAGCGGCACTATCTAAAATGTTATCTTGAATATCGCGAAAATAATATAAAACGGGTTTAACAAAATTTACAATGAATAGCAGAAAAATATAGTAAACGAAAATATTAAATGAAACACAAAGTAAGTGAAGAATAAAGATAAATTATTAACCAAAAGAACAATTTAAACAAAGGAACAAAAAAGATTGATAAAAATATTTACAAACTATAAATGTTAAAGATGCTTTAGAAAATGTTTGCAATCGTTGCTAAATATTACTTCTATTCACGAAATTTAGCAAACGTCTGCAAAATATCAACAGAATGAATGAGAATTGTAAAAAGTTTAAAAGAACACCAAAAGGTAATGAAATAAAAAAGTATTTTGCAAAATGTTAAATAATTTTTGAATTTATTTAGCAACGCCAAACAAAACAAAAGTTTTCATTGAAATTGTTTAATCTTCGTTGGGACCATTTTTCTTGTGATCTGGTGGGCTTGAAACTTTTCAGCACAATTTCCAGAATCATTTTGCCATTCCTAAAGGCAGCTTGTGTTTTTAGTTGCTCTCTTCCATTTGATTTAACAGCTGCATTCTTCTGACTTCAATCTGAATTATTTTGATTTTATATTCTGAACGCATTACTGTAGAACCTCTACAACTATTCAAACTCTCTTCCGTATTTTTACACAACAAATCATCGTGTAAAACGGATTTTGAAAATACAATTTTCAATCTTCAAGTTTAATGTTTGTCTAATTTGAATTTTGAAGTTTGCTCAAAGTAAAATTTTATAAGGAGACTCGTCATCATCGTGACAACATTTTCTGTAATAGATACTGTTTGGTCGACTTTTAAATTCGAATATAGGACTTTTCATTAGTCAGCCCTGCATATGTTGATTCAGCAGTTTTTGTTTATGTTTGAAGTACACACTAAATTCTCAATTATATATTTTCAATTTGTTGAATATAATTTCTATTAATAAAACAAAATAAAGATATGGAAAGTAGATCTAATTAATTCTTGATTTGAAGTTTATCGCATAGTCGCAGCGACATTTTGGTCCCCGGGTGAGGAATCAAGGAAGTTGGATACGATTATTATTTTTATTTTTATTTGTGAAGATGAATTCCCGTGCACTACTGTATGCCAAACGATGTGAAAGAACGTACCAAAACCTCGTAAGGTTACAATACGAAACCTTTGCAAATCTTTCCACTGCACCTTTTAGTTGTGTTTATTTGTGCAGCAATTTGTTCAGCAGACTTAACAAAGTCAATATTTAAGAAAGGAAGAAACTACTGGATTTGGAGTCACTTCTTAACAAAAAGAAAATCCAGTTTTAGAATGACATGGACGACTTTGAACGACTTGAAGGACCGATTGAAAGTCAAAGAAGAAGAAATTTCGCACTTGAAAAATATTTTTAACGAAAAGCAATTGGACAAAATCACTTCTAATTTAGCAAGTTTGCGAGTAGAAGCGCAAAGGTTCTCAAATTTATCCTGAAGATAAAAAAGAGAACTACGAAATTTGAAAAAGAAATTTGAAAAACAGAAGGAAACAATTACAGATACTGCAAAAATCCAACAATTGGAAATAGAAAATGAGGAAGAAGAAGATTAAGATATTCAATCGGGAGAAGACAGTGATGGTAATTGGCCAAGTTTGGGCAAGAATAACCAAGAACATAATAATATGAGTGGAATTCATGAAGTACCTGCCTTTAATAACGACTGCAACAGCCAAATATATCCCGATTTACCCTCAAATTCCGCCATACTTCCTGTGGCTGCTACCGCGCAAGTATTCCAATCAACTATAAGAAAATTGTGTATCGATTGCCCTAGCACAGACGCTCAATGCTCATCCGCACTATACAACGCATGGCTCATTTCAAGTTTAGTTCAAATGAGGATCGAACAACTGCTTTAACCCAAACCCTTCAAACTTTAAATTCGATGATTGATATAGCTTAAACCAAGGTATGGCTACAGCTCGCATACACGTATACCCCAGTTTTAAGCGTCTCCCAGACTTTGACAAGGACCCCGCTAGTTATAGCCTATTTGTTGCAACCTTTTGAGAAACAACTTATAAGTACCAGATTTCACCAGATGAAAACGGCTCATCCATTTGCTCAAAGGTAAAGCTCGCGAAACTGTAAAAGCTTTACAATTGACAAAATCTCCCTACCATCCTCGCTAAATTGGAGCAACGATTTGGTAGACCCAAACTTATTTTGGATTTTCTTATTAAGGAAGGAAGTACATACGGCATTGAATCCAACCTTTCGAAAACTCGAAACTATCATGAATTTTGGAACCGCTGTGGAAGACCTTCTTATAACCGTCTATACCTTTGGAAAGAATGACTTTCTGTACGATCGCCGTTTAGTTACTGAGCTAACCGCTCAACTCTATGCAACAGATTAACAAAATATAATTGACAATTCAATGTGTAGGTACTTCAAACATAAACAGAAACTACTGAATCAACACATGCAAAACTGACTAATGAAAATTTATATATTAGACTTTAAAAGTCGACTGAACAGACGCTGTTCTAATATATGACTTGATGTTAAGCCGAACCATTTTCTTAAATTTATAAACCAAGAAATTCTTTATATTTTCTTCCATAATCGGTCTCATTATATGATAGAGGCATTACAATAGTTTGTGGTTTTAAATTATATTTATAAATTCCGCTTTTTATTAAGTATGACCTAATTATTTGTGGCACGGTTTACCCAATATATTTTTAGAATTCTCTTATAACACCATCTCTTGATTGCTACTTGTTGTTTATTTGTATTGTAATTTCAAAGATAGATTCTGTCATTTTATAAATAAAAAAAATGTTTTTTCTATTACTTTATTTTTGGATGACCAGCATTAGAAAATTCATAAGCAGCGTAGCCGACGCAACTTGATCGTGGTTTAACGTTTTATAGATTGTCATGCTGTTTTTAAATAGGCTGTCTTCCCATCTTTGTTTGATGTTGTTCTTATGCTTTAATTGTCCTTAGCCGTACTTAATAGAACTTTTTTATTCAGTTTCCAGTTGTTATCTGCATGTATGTTGTCTACAGTGAGTACAGTGCCAATACTTTGGATATCGAATTTTTTTGTTCTTTTTATTTGCTGTGAAAAGAGGTGATGATGTTCACATCACAAAACAATGTTTCGTAAAAAATAAACAGTTCGGAAAACATATTTGTCGAAGAACGGCATTTTTAATCAACAAAACACTTTCCAATCACAGGTCGGTGCATCAAATGAAAACATGAATTACTTTGTTTTTGTAACAGCTGCTTTGATGAAAATTAGGCAAGATTAAACGTTTTTGACGAGAGTTAATTCAAATTCATCATTCATTTTAATGTTATTCCATTTTATAAAAACGCAAAAAATATTGTCCTTAGAAAATAATAAATGGTTATTAAAATATAAAACAATTTTATTAATACAATATAAAAAAATTATTGATAGTTCTTATAAAAAATGAGCTGAAAACGATTATGAAGCTTCTAAATACATGCTTCACTTCAAAACCAATTATTATCACAAAATTATGACGAAAACAGTACGGTGACAATAAAATGTTTGCCAATGTAAGTCGTTCTAACCTAATCGCGATATTTTAATTTTGTCTAATATATTAAAAAGTGATAATTTTGCATCAAGCAATATTGCTTATAATAATAAATCTATTTTAGTTGTTTTTGAGCGTCAGTTATGTATTTCCGGTCACGGCATTTTAAATTCTGTTTCTCCACTCTAAAATTATTTCTGGTGCCAAACAATCTAATTAATAAAAATTAATGATTTTGGCAACATAACTTCTTTCCAAAATTTGTTTCTTTCAATAAGTTTAATGAACAAATCATTGTGGTTGTCAAAATATACTATACAAACAAAGGAGATCAAGATCTGCAATTGATGCTGGCCTTTGATTTAAAATGATGTATTTTGTGATAAAAATAAGTTTTAGCACTTTATTTTTGTACCTGATAAATAATAGTACTTGTGTTTTTTGTTTAGTCTTTTTACCCCATCTTATATAGATCAAACAGGAAACGTTCTTATTTTTTATTTCTTCCATTATAATGTTCCACATTTAGCCACTTTGTATAAACATTTAATTTCTAATAGGTTGTAACACGACAAAGCGGACAATATTGTTAAATTAATTTATTTTCATCACATCAAATGGAACGAACGTTTCGGTGATTAACACTACCACCTTAATCATTAACAAGAAAATATACAATACATTAACGAGAAAATGATTACGTACTAGACAAAAATAATAAATACATTATGAAAATAATTATACGATATTTGACATGTAGATAATAAATAAACTTTCGTTGACTCTGAACACATACTTTTCTCATAAATTATTAAATAAATATTATTAAGGATTTGAAATAAACTACTATGTTTTTCATAACAATTTATTTAGTCACACCGTGACTGCAGTTTCGATTGAACCTCAGACTCATGTCTGATGAAGACTGAGACAAATAAATTGTGATAAAAAACATAGTAGTTTATTTCAACTCTTGCATTATGAATTATCACGTAGTAACGGCCGATTCTATCAAATTTCTTGAATATTATTTAATTAATAGACTGTACACACAAATATGGAGTATTGTATTATCAAACCTGTTTTGTAAGGAATGTTGTAAAAATTATCAAGAATATAGTATCTTTATTTGGTTATAAAATTGCATTCTAAACAATTATTTTTATTAATTTTTTTGTATATCTTACAATAAAGGTACTTTATTCTTTATGGTTTTTACAAATTTGTTTTTAAACCCTGTATAAGACCGAATCAACTCATTTTTGGTATATCTTAGTTTTAGATCAAGCCGGGCAAGATCCCCAAATGCAATTCCAAAATTCAAAGTTGTGTTTATTATACCTCTTGTTATATCTATCCTCTTGTTTCATGTAGCTCTGGTTGCATCCTACACACTGTTTACTTCCGCTATATTGCTAGTTTCATTGTCAATTAATTGATCACCCTTTGTAATTATCATTTCTAGAGCCCTATATACATATTGTGGTAGATTTTGCTTAACTTTAATTCCCGGGTAGTGTCTTTATCACTTTTCTCTTTACATTTCCGGCAATTAGTGTGACTATAAATTTCTCGTTGAATACTACCGATATTACGGAGACAATTATTATTGGTTTGTGCTGCTTTTACCAACTCATTTATTTTTTTCTTTTGTTAATAATTTCTTTTCTGCCAGAGATACACTTTTGGAATTGCCTTTAATTGTGTATAAGTGTTTGCTAAAGTATTTTAATCAATGATTTGTACATTCAACTTTAACTACCTAGAAATATAATTTCCTTACGAAACGGTAACCAATTTTTTTTTTAATTATATTTTAAATTTAATTATCTATTAATATAAAAACCAATATAATTGAGTGGAACAGTACCTGATGACATTTTCTTTGATTATTTTATTTAATACGGTTGAATCAGCATCCGCAATAAAGTTGGTAAATTTCAAGTTGCAATACATGTTGATACTCTTCTGAATTTCTTCTAAAATAATGTCAGATGTTTGAACTTTTGAAACAAGGATCTTTTACTGCAAAAGATTGTTTATTAACAGCTCGAGCACAATAGAACCAAATTGATTTCGCACACCTGCAAAGAAAAGCTGTTTTGTCCGAATTTTCTATGGAACATAATTTACGAATGCTGTCTACTCTTTAAAGATTTAAAGAAACAATAGTATTTTATGCGACATAAATAAGCATTTTTCATGACTATTATTTTTAAATTGCGTCTACAAAACGTACGGCACTCACCGCTGAAGCTCATAGTCCGTATCGTACCGGAAAAATTTCTTATATCAAATCTTGCATACGTTTTGAAATGCTCCATTTTATAGGTCGCTAATTTAAATTTTACTGTTATGAGAAGATGAGTACTGTAGTTCACAAAAAGTATCCTTAATCTCTTTCTGTTGGAGGGATAGCAAATAATTTATTATGCTTTTGAGCCCAATGGAATTTATTATTAAACTAATGCACATCTTATAAAAGATACTAACGACTCCTGATGCGGAATTGTAACTGCCCATATCTTTGCTTGAATCAACCGACATCCAAATAAACCATCATCATCAACTTCATTATTTTCGATGGCCAAGTCACGCTGTTTAGAAACAGTTTCCATGTTTTCTTATAAAGATTGTTACCATATCTAAGAAACGTTTTGTACAATATACAATTGCAAAGTTAACACCAATAAAATAATTTACTAGCTTAAATCTAAAAAAATAGCATTTTAATGAAATCGCTCTGAGCAATTTTCAGCGCTACAACAACATAAAAGAGATAACACAAACGAAGAATAAATTATAATTAAAACTAAAATAAATAAAGTAAAATATTATTTAATTAAACATATCTGTGTTATGACAATTAAAACAATAATAAAAAATCCTATTGCCACACAGCCTATATTTATTATTAGAATTGAAATTTCTTTTTCAAAACGTTTGTAAATTGAGTCAATTTGATTCTTTTAAGAAACGAATATAAAATTAACCCAGCTATCGTCTGCTAAAGTTTGTTATAAAGCTTGCAAAATAGGTAGAAGTACTATGAACAACGTACGTATGTGTGCTACGCTATATTGCAGAAAGAAAAATACTTAATGAAGAGATTATATGCGTTGTCCTTTGACATACAAACAAAATTTGATAGCATGGATAGGGAAAATTATAGAAGAGCAAAAGGAATTGATGAGTACTTGGTAAAAACAATCGAGACTTCAAATAAATTGTGACTAAATAGAACAAAGAGTTGAACAGTTTTGGACAACGATTCTGTTTGCAGCGTATAATTGGGATATGGAAAAGAATTTGAAAATAACGCAAACAGATGGAATAGTAGTAGGAAGAGAGATAGTGTAGTTAATCATCGGCACATGCTGACAATACTTTTGGTATTTGCAAGGAAATCGAAAGAAATGAAATTGATAATTAAAAGTTGGAAAAATATTTTAAAAAGGACGGATCCAGATACTGCCAATATTTGGAAGATTCGGTTCCTGCCGGATCTCAATAGCCATCCAGTCGAATTTGGCTAAATAAATATGTAATAGAAACAACATATTAATTAAAAAAATGTAAAAAGATAAACTTTATATAATATTTAAAAAATAATTATAGCGAAATCTGTTTTGTAAAGTAAAAGTATAATAATAAACAAATGTAAGAAAACAAACTTAAAAGTGAGCACAAATATAAAAATAAAAAATATAAAAAATTTTAAGATATTAGAATTTTAATATTTAAAAAATAATTACAGTGAAATCTGTAGGAGTGGATATTATAGGAGATATATCTAACAACTCCCTTAACAGGACAATTTTGTATAGTAAAAGTACAATAAATATGTAATAAGAACAACATATTAATTAAAAAAATGTAAAAAAATAAACTTAAAAGCGAACACAAATATTAAAATAAAAAATATAAAAAATTAAAGAATATTGGAATTTTAATATTTAAAAAATAATTACAGTGGAATATGTAGCAGTGGATATTATAGGAGATATATCTGACAACTTCTTTAACAGGACAATTTAGTATAGTAAAAGTATAATAAATATGTAATAAGAACAACATATTAATTAAAAAAATGTAAAAAAATAAACTTAAAAGCGAACACAAATATTAAAATAAAAAATATAAAAAAATTAAAAATGTTAGTATTTTAATATTTAAAAAATAATTACAGTAAAATCTGAAGGACTGGATATTATAGGAGATATATTTGACAACTCCCTTAAGAAGACAATTTTGTATAGTAAAAGTATAATAAATATGTAATAAGACCAACATGTTAATTAAAAAAACGTAAAAAAGCAAACTTAAGAATGAACACAAATATTAATTTTAATATTTAATAAATAATTGCAGTAAAATATGTAGGAGTGGATATTATAGGAGATATATTTGACAACTCTCTTAACAGGACAATTTTGTATGCACCAGCAATAAAATATACAAAGCAGCCTATATAAAGTGGACTTTCTAATAAGCGGTCCAAGATAGTGTAAAATACTATAATTTTTTAAATTAGAATATTATAATTATTAAATTATTACTATGCCATTACTCCATTTTGAAATAAATGTTTCAAAAATTCACCTCGGGTGGGGATCTATACCTCCGTAGCTCAATTGGTAGAGCACTGGACATGAAATCCAAGGTTATGGGTTAGATCCTTATCCGTGGTAAATTTTTGAAACATTTATTTTAAAATGGAGTAATGACATAGTAATTATTTAATAATCATAATATTCTAATTTCAACTTAGGCTCCATTTAAAATAATTAAAAATTGTAAAACATTATTATTTATAATATTCGTATCATATCGGTCGCCGCCAAAAAATTCCGTGTGTATTGTGCTAGCATAATCTAGACATACACACAACTGTATATGCATAAGCATATCATGTAATGGATGTTTTAAAAATTGCTTTTGACGTGGTGGTAGAACATAAAACCTATGCCAATTGAGA
>JARJEC010034607.1:0-11731 GCA_030264575.1 Tachinus sp. AB-2021 | reverse complement strand
TTTAGTGTTTTATCAATACCCTACTGGGGTTTGCATGTGCCAGTCCGTGGTTTGTTGGAAAGCGTAAGCAGCATTGAGTATTTGCCCTTCTTGCCAGTAGTTGCCAATGAGTTGCAGACCAACAGGTAGGCGCTTGGCAGAAAAACCAGCAGGCAAGCTCATGGCTGGTAAACCAGCAAGGCTAGCAGGTAGAGTGAATATGTCTGCAAGGTAGTCCAGCAAGGGGTCTTTGGTGATGACGCCTTGCTCCCAAGGATCGCACGGAGATACAGGGCCTGCAATGATGTCGCATTGGGTAAAGGCGTGTTGCAGGTCTTGCGCAATGATGCGGCGTATTTTTTGTGCCTTGAGGTAGTAAGCGTCGTAGTAGCCCTCAGAAAGAACATAGGTGCCCATAATGATGCGGCGTTTGACCTCATCCCCTAAAGACTCGCTGCGGCTACGGCGGTAGAGTTGTTCTAGATTATCGGCTTGCTTGGTGCGATAACCGTAGCGTACGCCATCAAAGCGGCTCATGTTAGAGCTGGCCTCCGCAGGTGCTAAGGTGTAGTAAACAGGGACAGCGAGCTTGGTTTGAGGTAAAGAGATGTCTACCAATGTTGCGCCCAGTTTTTCATATTCAGCCAAGGCAGTGCGGATGGTCTCTTGAATGTCTGCACTGATGTTGCTGTTGAAAAATTCTTGAGGCAAACCAATGCGTAAACCCTTAAGGGGCTGCTCTGGTGTAGCACCTGTAAGCGTTGTGGTGGTTTGAGCGGTAAAGTTGTCAACAGGGCGATCGACCGAGGTGGAGTCAAGTTCATCAAAACCAGACATGTTTTGCAGTAGCATGGCACAGTCGAGCGCTGAGCGTGACATGATGCCAGCTTGGTCAAAGCTGGAGGCAAAGGCGATCATGCCATGTCGTGAGCAACGGCCATAGGTTGGTTTAATGCCTGTGATGTTGGTAAATGAGCTGGGTTGACGAATGGAGCCACCAGAATCTGAGCCAGTTGCGGCTGCTGTTAAGCCCGCGGCAACGGCAACGGCAGAACCACCAGAAGAGCCACCAGGAACACGTTTATTGTCCCAAGGGTTAAGGACGGGGAAAAAAGCGGAATTTTCATTGCTGCCGCCCATGGCAAATTCATCACAGTTGAGTTTGCCCAGCGTAACCGTGCCCGCAGTGTTGAGTTTGTCGACGACAGTCGCATTAAAGGGGCTGGTATAGCCTTCTAGCATTTTAGAGGCAGCTGTGGTGGGGAGGTCTGTGGTGACAAAGACGTCTTTATGAGCTAAAGGAATACCTGTCAGTGGGGTAGTTTTACCTTGAGCACGTTGCTCGTCAGCTTGTTTGGCTTGTGCAAGGGCAAGTTCTTCATTACTGCTTAAGAATGCACCAAGTTGCTCATGCGCTTTGATGCGCTTGAATGCAGTTTGGGTAAGTTCAACACTGGAAACTTCTTTTGCTTCCAGCATTTGACTGAGTTGGGCAACACCTAAAAAATGGAGTGGTGTATTGCTAAATTGGCTCATGCCGTTTTCCTTTGGTTTGATGACCATCACGCCGGTATTAAACTGTGCTTAAAAATGACTCGCAACTCGTTTGTGATAAGGCGGTGAGTTTAAATATAAAAAATTAAAATGGATTGATTCGTCTTAAAAGCAGATGAGCCTTGTTTACTCGAGCACTTTAGGTACTAGAAAGAACCCATTTTCAGTTGCGGGAGCATTGCGCAGAACCTCATCACGGCTGTTGATGCTGGCAGGTTGTGTTACACTGTCATCACGCAGGCGTAGTTCAAACTCTTGGGTAACGGAAAGGGGTGTGAACAAGGGCTCAACATCATCGGTGTTGATGCTTTGCATGTCTTGAATCATGTCAAAAATATGGTTAATTTGATTCAACATGTGCTCTTGCTGCGTGCTATCAAGTTCGAGCTGTGCTAAATGATGTAAACGATTCAAATCATCAATAGTTAAAGTTGCCATAATTATCTGTAATCTCAGTAGTATTATTTGTTTTGTTAGACACAAACGGCTGGAATGTGAAAAAATTGGAGATGAGGTATGTTAAATAACGTACCTAAATCCGTTTTTATGGTATTTTACATGGTAAATGAGCTATTATAGCGTTTGAGTGTACAAAACAATAAAACAATAATTATAACGTTTATTAGAACAGGCAGTTATTTTTAATAGGCCAGTTAGAGGAAATAATATGTTCGGTCTTAGCCGGTATTTTGCAACAGACATGGCTGTCGATTTGGGTACAGCCAATACTTTGATTTATATGCGCAACAAGGGCATCGTTTTAGATGAACCTTCTGTTGTCGCAATTCGTTATGACGATAAAACCGGAAAGAAGACGATTCAAGCTATTGGATCAGAGGCTAAGTCTATGCTGGGTAAGGTGCCTGGTAATATTGGTGCAATTCGTCCCATGCGAGACGGCGTTATTGCCGATTACTTCGTAACACGTGAGATGATCAACCGCTTCATTCGCATGGTATATAAAACATCTTTGTTTAGACCTGGTCCACGTGTGGTGGTGTGTGTGCCTTGTGGTGCGACCGAAGTTGAGCGTCGTGCGATTCAAGATGCAGCAATTGCCGCAGGCGCATCAAAAGTTGATTTGCTGGATGAGCCTATGGCGGCGGCAATTGGTGCAGGGCTTCCCGTGTCTGAGGCATCTGGTTCTATGGTGGTTGACATTGGTGGTGGTACGACTGAGGTGGGTGTGATCAGCTTAGGTGGTATGGTTTATAAAGGCAGTGTACGTGTGGGCGGTGATGAGTTTGATGAAGCAATCATCAACTATATTCGCCGCAATTACGGTATGTTAATTGGTGAGCAAACTGCTGAGACTGTGAAGATGAAAATTGGCTCAGCCTTTCCAGGTGCTGAGGTGATGGAGATGGAGGTGAAGGGGCGTAATTTGGCAGAAGGTGTGCCACGCAGCTTTACCATTTCCAGCAATGAAGTCTTAGAGGCTTTGACGGATCCGATTAATCAAATTGTGAGTGCCATTAAAACAGGCTTGGAGCAAACGCCACCTGAAATTGGTGCTGATATTGCTGAACGAGGCATGGTGTTGACTGGTGGTGGCTCTTTATTGCGAGACATTGACCGTTTGCTGGCTGAAGAAACAGGCCTGCCTGTTTTTGTGGCGGAAGAGCCATTGCGCTGCGTAGTGCGTGGTTGTGGCATGTCTTTAGAAAAGCATATGGATATGATTTTTTCTAATTAAGACGTGGATAAGACGTAAACGAAATTGCCATGATTTTAAAAGTAGGGGGTTAAACGAGTCGCTCGAAAAAAAGAGTAGCAGCTCGTTAACACCCTATTTGTTAATGGTAGACTAGCGTTATGAGTTTTAGCTCACAGAATTAAACACTCAGTGCAATCCTTAAATTTTCCTAAAGAGGAATTGGTTTTAAAACCATTGGTTTGATATAAATGACAGTACGCCGTTCATTAGATAGCTCAGCAACTTTATCGCTTTTTCAGGAGCAGCCTTCACTCTTGATGCGTGTTGTTGTGTTGGTGGTTGTTGCGCTGAGTTTGATGGTGATTGATTCACGCTTAAAGATGTTGCCCGTGCTTAGGCAAGGTGTGGCCATTGTTGCAACGCCGTTAGAAAAAGCAGCTCAAAAACCTATGGATTGGGGCTCTGCTATTTATACATATTTTGCGGGTGTTGAGCAGGCTCGTGTAGAAGAGGACACGGTCAGAGTTAGAATGGCGCAGCAATCTTTACGGGCTGCGCTGGTAGAAGATTTAATGTTGGAAAACCAACGTTTGCGCTCATTGTTGAGCTTACAAATAAGAGAGCAATTGAATGGGAAGGCCGCTCAGGTCATTTATGATCACCCAGACCCTTATTCACAACGCTTAATCGTAGACCGGGGTTGGGCACATGGTGTGCAAGAAGGTGCCCCAGTACTGGATGAGTTAGGGGTGCTAGGGCAGGTGACGCAGGTGTATCCGTTAACGTCAGAAGTGACGCTGTTGACAGACAAAAAATTCACCATTTCCGTTGTGAATGCCAGGACAGATATTTTTGCTATTTTAGTGGGTGCGCCTGAGCGCCTAACGAGCAAAGCAACAGGGTCTTTAGAGCTGCGCTTTATGCCGATCAGCGCTGATGTGCGCGAAGGTGATTTGCTCATTACCACTGGGGTTGATGGTGTCTATCCATCGGGTTTACCAGTGGCACGTGTTACACAAGTCATAAAAAACGCAACCAATTTTTTTGCCATGATTTGGTGTGAACCCATAGCGGGTGTGCACAACAGCCGTTATGTCATGTTGCTTGACCCGATTAAAGTTGAAGCAGATATGACAATAGAGCAAGAAGAAGCAGGCAATTCAGCAAGGGTTTCTATAGCTTCTGATGCTGCAAGCTTAACGCAAGCTGAGCCAAGCACTGATCTAAACGCTGAAGCAAATGTAGCGATGGAGAGTGGGCATGAATAATAAGAAAGAGTTATTAAATCCAGCAAAACTCTGGTTCATCCTATTTAGCATGGTCATTGCTTTGATTGTGAACTTTATTCCACTGGGCAAGCTGGTTTGGCGTCCTGATATTTTGGGTTTGGTGTTGGTATATTGGTCTATTCATCAGCCTAAAAAAGTGAGCTTTCTATGGGTTTTCTTTTTAGGCTTGTTGATGGATGTGCACTATGGTACTTTATTGGGGCAATATGCCTTAGCTTATATTTTAGTGAGTGCCATTGCCGTAGCCATTGGGCGACGGATGATGTGGTTTGATATGGCTGGGCAAATGTTGCATGTATTTCCTCTTTTTGTTGTGTTGCATTTTGTGTTGGTGTTGGTTTCTTGGCTGAATGGGGGAAGCAACTTGAGTTGGTGGGCTTTTGGTGCGCCCATCATTGAAACATTATTGTGGCCTGTAGCAGATTTTTTATTATTGCGCCCACAAAAAAGTGCCCCAGACGAAGAGCTATAAAATCATGGTGTTTTTTATAGAGCAAATAGAATTGTTGTCGTATCACACAGGAGACAGGGGTGATAGATAGTAGTGAATTCAGCGAGTATCAAAGCAAAAGGTCCTTTTTGCGCCGCATTTGGATTGTGTGCTTTCTGGTGCTGTTTTGCTTAGGGCTGCTGTTTACGCGCTTCATGTGGTTGCAGATTGTCCACTACGAAAATTATTCTTTGCGCTCAGAAACCAACCGAATCAAACTTATTTCTGTTCCTCCTAGAAGAGGCGCCATCATAGACCGTCATGGTGTGGTGCTTGCTTACAATGTGCCTGCTTACTCATTAGAGGTGATGCCTTCAAAAGTGAAGGATATGGATACATTGATTGAGTCCTTACAAGAGTTAGTTGAGATCTCTGAGCGAGACATCAGGCGTTTTAGGCAAATAGTAGGGGATAGAAGAACAAGATTTACAACGGCCTCTTTGCACCCTGATTTGTCACAAGAGGAAGTTGCAGTTTTGAGTGCACAACTCTATCGTTTTGAAGGGGTGGAGATCAAACCTCAGTTTGTGCGTCGCTACCCTCTTGGTGAAACAGCCAGCCATGTACTGGGTTATATCGGCAAGGTGACTGAAGATGATGTAGCGCGCTTAACAGAGAGTGGTGAGTTTGAAAACTACCGCAGTACAGAATATATTGGGCGAGTGGGTATAGAAGCAGCCTATGAGCAGTCCTTGCATGGAGTGACAGGACTTCAAGAACAAGAGGTGACAGCTTCTGGGCGACCGATCAGAGTGCTGCGAGAGATTGGAGCATTGCCCGGGCACCTTATCCAGTTATCACTGGATTTGCGTTTGCAAAAGCTGGTGGAAGAGTTGTATGGGGATAGACGTGGTGCTTTTGTAGCCATTGACCCTAAAAGCGGTGAAGTTTTGGCCTTGGTCAGTAAGCCTACATTTAACCCTAATCAGTTCATTGAAGGGTTTGATCAAGAGAGTTGGAGTGCACTGAACGATGATGCTTTAAATAGACCCCTATTTCATCGTGCTATTGGTGGTACTTATCCGATCGGCTCAACTTTTAAGCCCTTTATGGCTTTGGCGGGTATGCAAACGCAAACACGACAAGCTGAAGAAAAAATAACAGCATTAAACGCTTTTTCCTTGGGGGGGCGTAGTTGGCGTTCTCCTGGAGGGGGACGCATAGATGCAAGCCGTGCCATTGTGACTTCTAATAACTATTATTTTTACTCTCTTGCCCACGAGATGGGGATTACAAAAATTGTAAATTTCATGGCGCCTTGGGGTTTTGGGCAAATAACAGGGATTGATGTTTCGGGTGAGGTGCAAGGCATATTGCCATCCCCCGAATGGAAGAGGTCAGCTTTTTCAAAAGCGTCGGATCAAACTTGGTATGACGGAGAAACGGTCAACGTAGGCATTGGACAAGGTCATCTTCGCTTTACCATTTTGCAGTTAGCATCTGCAACAGCAACATTGGCAAATGATGGCGTTCAACATGTGCCGCATCTGCTGACAGCAGATAAAAATTTGGTGACCAATACTTCTATTCCTTTTCATACAACAGCACCTCAGAGAATGGATGTTGATGAACGTTATATCGAAGTGGTTCAAAATGCAATGCATGAGGTGACGATACAGGGTACATCACGCTATGCTTTTTTAGGCGCAGCTTATGAGTCAGCAGGAAAAACAGGTACGGCGCAAGCGGCCTCTATCCCGCAAGGGCAGCGTTATGATTCAAGGCATTTGTCAGAATATAAGCGTGATCATTCTCTCTACATTGCTTTTGCGCCTTTAGACAACCCCACCATTGCGATAGCTGCTATTGTTGAAAATGGAGAGGGTGGCTCAGTTGCTGCTGCACCATTGGTTCGGCGAGCGTTAGATTATTATTTGTTGGATATTTATCCCAGTGAAGAAGATATTTCGCATGTACAAAACAAAGGGACAGGCCCTCCTAGGGGTGTTGCAAGAAGCAAGGCTGAATTTGATATCATTCCCGCAGAGCAGCTGATACCGTTGAGTACAATTAATGTTAGCGCTGTAGAGGTGAATACATGGCGTGAAAAGAGGATGCGTGTGCCACAGGACAGTGTCTTGGAAAACCAAGAAGGGGTTGTTAGTCATGAGGCAAGATGAGTACTCATATGGACCTTCACCTGCGACCTTAGGAGGGCAGGTGTTAAGGAGTATTGATATTCCTTTGCTGCTCTTGGTGTTGATTTTTGCTGTTGTTGGTATGGTGACTTTGCAATCGGCATCAGAGATGTTTCCATCTCGTTTTTTAGCACAGCAAAAAAACTGGATGATTGCCTTTGCAGCAATGTTGGCTGCAACACAAATTAACCCAACTTATTTAAGAAAACTAGCACCTTCTATTTATGTGTTGAGCATTGTTTTACTGTTGGGCGTTGAGTTTTTTGGTGAGACCCGAAAAGGGGCAACAAGGTGGCTCAATTTAGGGGTGACATCAATCCAACCCAGTGAGTTGATGAAGTTTGCCGTGCCCATGATGCTAGCGTGGTGGTTTCACCAGCGTAAACAGTTTGCATCGTTAGTGAGTTTTGTGGTGGCTGGGGTTATTTTATTGTTGCCCGTGGTGTTGATTTTGTGGCAACCAGATTTGGGTACCGCATTGTTGGTCTTGTTCTCGGGTTTTGTGGTGATGTTTTTTGCGGGCTTGAGTTGGAAGCTGATACTGCCTCCAACCCTATTGCTACTCGGTTTTTTACTCACGCTCATTCTTAACCAAGATGTATGGTGCAGTCCTGGGTATGATTGGTATTTTTTGCATGACTATCAAGTTAAAAGAGTGTGTACCTTGTTAAACCCAGAAGCAGACCCATTGAACAGTGGTTATCACATTATTCAGTCGACCATTGCCATTGGCTCTGGTGGGATGACTGGTAAAGGCTATATGGAAGGTACGCAGGCGCATTTGGACTTTATTCTTGAGGGCACAACAGATTTTATATTTGCTGTATTTGCCGAAGAGTTTGGTTTGCTGGGGAATGGATTTTTGCTGCTGCTTTATTTGTTATTGATTTGGCGTGGGCTTTACATTGCAAGTCGTGCGGTGACAGAGTTTTCTCGCTTATTGGCCTGTGGTTTAACGTTGATCTTTTTTGTGTGTGCTTTTGTCAATTTAGGCATGGTCAGTGGTATATTGCCAGTAGTCGGTGTACCATTGCCATTCATGAGCTATGGCGGAACTGCATTGGTGAGTTTTTGTATCAGCAATGGTATTTTGATGTCGATTGCGGGAGAAACGAAAAGAGTGAAGAATGATCAACGCAAGCAATATTATTAGATTGAAGGTGTAAAGCTAGAGTAAAAATATGAGCAAGTTGAATTGTAAGGGCTTAATGCAGATTGTGGTGTTACTGGCGATGCTGATGCTGTTAATAAGGTGGCACATAGGGGTACAAGCTCAGGCACAAATACAAGCACAAGCACAAGTAGGGTTACAAATATCTGCTGTTGATGAAAGAAAAATTCTAGAGGAGGCAGGTATACACCGTGTGGGGGCACATTATAAAGTTGCTGGGTGTGATGACTACATGAATGTAGAGCTAACGCCTGTAGACCTTAATGGTGATGGGCAGGTAGAGGTTATTTTGCGTGCAACAGGCTCGCCTTGCTTTTCAGGGATGATGCAATCTAACGTCAGCATTTATGTGCGCTCATCTAAGGGGGAATGGCGTGATCGTTTAGGCTTTTTGCCTGCGTTTGGTGCACAGATAGAAAAAACAAAAACAAAAGGTTTTGCTGATGTTGTGTTGCCTGTTTTAGGTGGCTGTGATCAGGTTTATCATTGGAGTGGCGGCAACTATTATTATGCAGCCCAAAGACCTGCTTATGAAGGCGCAAACTGTAGTAAGAAGAAGTGAAATCAAAGGTAAGAGCATAAAAATTGATTAAACCTCGCTCAATAGGGACGAGGGCAGGAGTAAGAATAATGGAATATAAAATTGCACCCAGTTTATTATCAGCAGACTTTGCCAAGTTAGGGCAAGAGGTGACGGATGTGATTCATGCTGGGGCAGATTGGATTCATTTTGATGTGATGGACAATCACTATGTTCCTAATTTGACCTTTGGCCCTATGGTGTGCCAAGCATTACGGCCATATGCACAAGATGCAAAGGGGCAAAAGGTGCCCATTGATGTTCATTTGATGGTGTCTCCAGTAGATGCGTTGATTGAGTCTTTTGCTGGTGCGGGGGCAGACCTCATCAGTTTTCACCCTGAAGCCAGCCAACATGTTGACAGGTCTTTGCAATTGATACGTCAAAAAGGGTGTAAAGCCGGCCTAGTGCTGAATCCTGCAACGCCAGTAGAGGTGTTGGAATGGGTGTTGGATAGGTTGGATTTAGTGCTCATCATGAGTGTGAACCCAGGTTTTGGGGGGCAGGGCTTTATCGATGCGATGCTGCGTAAGATTGAGCAGGCTCGAAAAGTATTGGATGCTTATGCTGTTGCTACTGGCCGGGTGATTGAGTTGCAAGTAGATGGTGGAATTAAGGTTGATAATATCCGCCAAGTTGCAGATGCAGGCGCGAATGTTTTTGTGGCTGGAAGCGCTATTTTTGGGCAAAAGGATTATGCTAAAGTTATTTCAGATATGAGAGCGGCTTTGTAGTTATACAGACATTACAAGTAAAAATAATGGGATTTAGAGAGGTCTTTATATTGCGATACTCATGATTGAGTATGAAGGATGGAGTGAGTGTATGTTAAAGGCGTTACGTTCTCTATTTAAAAAAAGTGATGGGCAGGAGCAGCAGCAAGACGATACGATGAAGGTTTGTGATGAGGCGCCCTCTCAGGTTTTAGAGCTTGAGGGTGCCTTTTTGCCGTTTGGGGAGATGCTTGATATTGCGCCAAGTTATGTTGATTTGGATTGGGTGCAGTTATGGCATTGGTTGGATGAGCATGTGGCAAGTGATCATCAGGATGAGGTTTGGCGGAGTGCTCAAAAAAACTGGTTGTTGCACTTGCGTGAGGCGATGAGCTCTGATGAGCACCAATATAACCTGGTTGAGGATGAGGGAAGTTTTCTTTTAAGCGCCTTAGAACCTCATTTGGTGAAGGCAACTTTGGGCTTTTTAAATCGCTCGAAAAAAAGGGTGCTTGATGTGTTGGGTGATGTTGCGTCATCAGAGCAAGCAAGTAAAGATACCTTGATTGTGTGTGTCAATGCAGATGATTATTACAATTATATTGCACATTTTTATGACACCGAGCTTGAGATTGCACCCAGTGGTGGTGTTTTTTTGAACCGAGGTTGCCCGCATTTTTTAACAACCCAAAGTGATTTATCACTCATGGAAAATACGATTGTGCATGAGTTAACGCATAATTATTTGGCACATTTGGCTTTGCCTTTGTGGTTAGATGAAGGGGTTGCTGTGAATGTGGAGCAGCGTTTGGCATCTCATTTTTACAGAGAATTTACGCCACAGGAGTTGTTTGCAATGCACCAAGCCTACTGGAATGCGCAGACCATACAAGGCTTTTGGTCGGGGGAGAGTTTTCAGCGTACTGAGTCGATGATGCTGTCGTATGATTTGGCTGCGAGGATGGTGAGCATTCTTGCCAAGGATTGGGGGCAATTTCGTCAATTTTTACTGGATGCATCTTGTGAAGATATGGGTAATCGTGCGGCAAATTCATATATTGGATGTTTAGGTTGCTTTGTAGGCGGACTGCTAGGGAAAGACAATGCTCAGGATTGGGCGCCAACATCATTGTGTTAAGCGTGTATTTTTACACATGATTCAAATTTTATTTGGGTTAACCCTATCTTATTTACAAAGCTTGGATTAGAATGAACCGCAAGTGAGTGTTTAAAACTACAAATGGTATGCGGTTACGATCATGGATGATGATATAAAAATATTGTTTAAACCTACAAAGTTAAGGGTCGATACCGTTGTTTTAGACTTAGATGGTACTTTGGTGGATACCCGTAAGGACTTTTTAGCGGCTTTAAACCAAATGTTAGATGATCTGAAGTTACCACGTATTGATGAAACGTTTGTGACAACAACGGTAGGCAAGGGTACAAGCTATCTCATCGCTCAAACGCTCAAACATGTCATGAAAATAGAGGCTGAAAAGCCGTTGCATGAGCAAGCATTAGAACTGTACATGCGCCATTACGAACAAATTAATGGTGTGTATTCTAACTTGTATACTGGTGTGATTGATACGCTGGAGGCATTGTCTTCACGTGGTTATACATTGGCTTGTTTGACGAATAAACCTTCTAATTTGGCGGGGCCTTTGCTGATGAAGATGGGCTTGTCATCACACTTTAAATGTGTGTTTGGTGGGGATGCTTTCTCACGCCAAAAACCAGATCCTTTGCCTTTGTTGCGCACTTGCGAGGCTTTGGGGGTAGAGCCTAAAGATGTCATCATGGTGGGTGACTCTGAGAATGATGCCCTTGCCGCACGAGGTGCTAATGCCGCTGTTGCGCTGGTACGTTACGGATATAACCATGGCAGACCTGTAGATGAGGTTGATGCAGATTTTTATCTGAATTCATTATCTGACTTACCTTCATTGCTGTATCGCAGTGAAGTCATTGTTTAATGTGCTTGTCCAGCGTGTTTGCTTTATAAACTAAGTTTTTTGTTCATTTTGTTGAGAGGCTGCTGCGCGTGCTGCAAACTCTGCTCGTAAAGCACGTATTTTCGCCATGGGGTCTTCTGGCGTTGTTTTTTCTTCGAGTTTCATTTCTGCAATAAAACGACTGGGCTTAAGCATGACTAAA
>JARJEC010034589.1:0-10580 GCA_030264575.1 Tachinus sp. AB-2021 | reverse complement strand
CGCCTTCTATAGGCCACGTTGAGTTAGTTGTACAACTATTCCAGCTTTTGCGTTAAAAACTTGCGCAAATGGTATGCGCAGTAGCGCCGCACGTATATGACGTTCAATTTCCCAATAAGTACGAGCCGGAGAGCCATGCCATAGCATAAATGTTTACAAATACAACAATTTTAAATTTATTTAGATATTTTGTCCACAGTTTGATGAAAAAGCGCAAAATGTATTGAAATGTCGGAATATATTGAAAAAATCATGTATACAAATGTTCTGTAATGTCGAAAATGTATGAGAAAAAATGAAAACAATTTGAAAAATGTTGTACTGTGGAGAAAAGCTAAAATGTTGTAAAAAAGTGTTCATTAAATAAAATTTTGTTTTGAAAATGTTAAAAAATTTCACTTACAAATGGAGAAATTTGAAAACGTGTCGCATTGTGACCAGAAATGTTAGTAAAGGCTCAAATTATAGTTAATACAAATTAAAAAAAAATACAAATTGGATTTATTTTTATACCCGGTATTCAACTATCGTAGTTTTGAGTCAACATAGCACTAGGAAGACTATTTTGTTGTTTCTATTAAATTTTGCATTATCTCTAGTAGAAAAACGGCTTGTGATTTATAGTTTTTGATAGAACCAACAGCTTACAGGGTGACATGGATAGCAGTGGTGCGCAAACTATCGCTGTCAAACCCCGGATAGAAATAGATAGAAGTAATACTTTTTTATTGGAATATACATTTATTTCGTAGAGAATTTCTTTCTAATTTAATATACACCGAAATTCCACGTAATTGAAGACAATTCCACAATCTCCACAAAAACAATCTCAAAATTCTACAAAAAATCCACATAACTCTAAAACAAACCAAACAATTCCAAAAAATTATACAAAATTCCATACTTTTCTAGAGAAAAAAAAATACAAAAAAATCCATAGAAATCTTCAAAATTCCTCAGAATTTAAAAAATTTCAACAAATTTTAATCATTCAAAAAAATCCAGGCAGGTTTAACAAATTATATAAAAATTCTACTCAAAACTAAAAAATGCACAAATTCACAAGTTTTTTGATATTAGATCAGATTTAGAACCCTTAACTCTAACTGCACCACAAAAAATTTAATTAAATAAAGTTAACGTAATTTCCGCCTAAGCCGGAAATAGGATTATTGAACACTTTCCGAAATAAATTATTAATAATAAATTAAATATTGTTGTTTCCATGAAGTATTATCTTTAAAAATAAGAAAAATGTGATATAGCATGCTCTAAAATACATGCACCAAGTTCACAGCTAATATCTCAGTAACTATTGACATTAGGCATATAAGTCTAAAAAACATGTTGAAAGACAATGTTCAATTTAAAAATGAAGTTAATATTACTTCCGGTAAGATCGGAAGTTGCACTGTAATTATATTAATATATAGATAGCTGATGAACCAAGCAAGTTTTGTTAAAATATGGTTTTGATATTTCTGAGATTAGCAGAAATAAGCTGGACAATCAAAAACCAATCACCCTGTATACAAAACCAACGCTATATAAGTGAAGTGGTATTCCAGTGTAGCTCGCAAAAAAAATATTGTGCGTGCGTCATTACCCACAACCACAATTTTTATCCTATCGCAGTAAAATTATATAAATGCACCATCAATATTACATAAAATAGTAATCTAAAAGTGTTAGTTAGTGTAATAGTATTTAGATGGAGAAAGCAGATTAGAAGCCGCACAAAGAGACAAATTATTACTTTAAAGTGCGATGTAAACGTAATTTATTATTCAATTTGATATTTCCTTCAAAATTGCAAATGCAAATGCAAAGTAACTCTATTTTTGCAAAAAACCTAATTTAAATAACAAAATTAACACTTGAAAAATAGACTCCTTCAATTTTATTCATTATTCAAAAATAAATTTGCCACTATGTGTTTAGAAGTTCGACAACATTCTCGTTAAAAACACACATTTAATGGGTCACGCTTGGCGATTAGATTCGCAAAGTAAGTAAGCCCAGAGGCAATGCAAAAAATTTAAATGGTGGTCATTAGCTGATTTAAAATTCTGCACCATGAATGAATTGGCCTGCGCACATTACAACAATAAAATGTTGGTCATTGCACTATTGCTATTTTTATCAAGACAATTCAAGTACATTTTGAGAAGTAATTATTGCACGCGAGGGTCAATGGCGTATCACAATTAAAATAAAAAAGCAATTAAAATTAAAAATATACAGAAATGGAATATTTATTAATTTTTTCTATATATTGATGAATAATTTGAATAAGTTAAAAATATTTTGCATAAATGTACTTTGGGATTATTGAAGCAATGTGTTATTCATTAAACAATAGTAATAGAAATAGTTAAGTTAAGCAAAAATAAAATACACGTATTATCCATCAAAATAGAATTGTTGTTGAACTAAGTGCACTAAAATGTAAGTAAATAAACATCGCGAAATAAAAGCATAAATGTATACAACACCCGTTGCATAACATTAGCCTTGGCAATGCATTACGATCAATCAAGTTTAAATGCGCATCGTGCACTCCATGCAAATTGCACTTAATTAAGATACATTAAAAGTGAGCCCCCTACTAAATCTCAATTAACCCAAATGAGAAAAAATGTGACATACCTCTCATTTCCATTATATTATCTCACGGGAGACGCGCAGCGCGCAAAAAATGTCCTATGATATCAACGCCCCAATATATGTATTTCCCTAATACATACTCAAAAAAAAATCAAAAATATGATTCAAAATACACTTGATTAGGAGATGAATTACCGATCCGTCTAACGCAATATCTAATATTCAACTGCAATTTTTAGCAGCCGCTATTTCGGATGAACCAGGAAAAAATGCCGGCGAATTCGCGACTTGCCAAAATTGAATGGTGGGGCACCGCGGGGCTGCCGCGGGGACGGGAGATATGCATGTGTTGGCCCCATTACGTAAGCCGCCGCGGTGCATGGCCTAGCAAGGCCATCGATTCCTATGCAAACAACCGCGAACCAACCGAAAAAAATGTACTTGGAAATATTCATTGCCAGGATTAGTTAGTTAGTTAGTTCTGCGAGACACAAACAAGATGAACTTGATAATCCACTCTAGACTATATCTATCAATAAAATGATGCATTATAAGTACGATTTTGGCAATAAAACTCGTTTTGGAAAATTTATTATTTAGATTGTAATATTTTTCGTGCATTGTTTCTTTTCGTATTTATTAATTTCTTGTTGACGTTGAAATTCGCAAGATTTCTTGACCTTGCCTTTGTGTACAAAATTCGTGCGTTCTATATAAAATCTTACTTTCGGTTATTATGTCGGCTACAATGCCGCTTCAGGTTTTGCTTTGTTATTATGCAAAAACATCTGCAAAATCGTTCTGGTTCTCTATCTTCCATTGTTGATGGCGTTTTTTATAGGTTGATGATTAAGTCGCGGTTGGTTAGAAGAAGTAATGCATCGAATTAAGAGGCGTTTGGCGATTAGTTTCGGTGAAGTAATGTCCCCGTTAAATTAACAAATACAGTGGGTTCCCTCTTGAATGGCCCTATTGGGACCACAGAAGTGTCGATTAAATGAAAACGGCCGTTTAGAAGACGTGGTGCATTGCATTTCTTATGATATAAATGAGAACTAAATGAAAGCTTCCATTGAAAAATTAATGATAATAATATTTTTATTAAATTCCCTCATAAAAAAGTAATTAATGTTATGAATTTTTGAGGAATTGTCGTAAAAGAAATCAACTTTTAGCCAGTAATTAAGTTTAATAATTAACTACACAAATTGATTTGTTGCAAAATGTCTTGAAATATAATTTTCAAACAAATAGTATTTACCGCGTATTTATTAAATTGGAATGAAAAGACAAAAATGAATTGATTGTGATTTAAAAAAAAAATCTTTGAATTATCAGAAAAATTAAGCATTCAATTTTTGTATTAAGAGTAAAAAAAATATTTAACTTTTGAATGTTGACCAAACAGGCCTTATGTTCTTTAAATGAGTAAAATTTCCCATAAGTCGGCAGTAATACAATTCTATAGCTTTTGAAAGTAAGATCTAAAGTCTAAAATTAGTTTTTAAATAATATAACTTTTAAGCCCTTCATACATCGCTAATAATACCAAATTTTATCATAAAACCATGCTAATATGAATGCTGTTTCAATTTTAACTAAAGTTGCATTTGACATTCCAAAGTTACAACATAAGTCTTTTGATACAAATAAAATGTGACTTAAGACGTTACTAGCAAACACTAGAGAATCGGTTTCATGTGATTTATTTTATACAAATGTTTAGCACATAAATTCTATTTCAAAATGTTTAATATTATAATTATTACATTATTACAATGCCATTACTCTATTTTGAAATAAATGCTTCAAAATCAACAAATGAGGATTTCATGTCCACTGTTCTGCCAATTGAGCTACGGAGATATCTCAATTGGCATAGGTTTTATGTTCTACAACCAAGTCAAAGTCAATTTATGAAACAGCTATTACATAAACTGTATATGTGCAAGCATATCATGTAATGGATGTTTCAAAAATTGAGTTTGACTTGGTTGTAGAACATAACTCCTATGCCAATTGAGATACCACCGTAGCTCAATTGGTAGAGCAGTGGACGTAAAATCCAAAAGTTGTGGATTCGATCCGATCCTCATTTGTTGATTTTGAAACATTTATTTCAAATTAGAGCATTACTCTAATTTGAAATAAATGTTTCAAGTAGTAATTATTTAATAATCATAATATTCTAATTTCAACATTTGCTCCATTTAAAAAACCTAAATTGTAAATAATAAATAATTATAATTTACAATATTCGTTTATTTGAATGATCAAAAAAATTAAATTTTTTCAAAAAATATTCTTTTACTCAAAGCCATATTTTTCGAATAAAAATCATAGAAACCAAAATGTTTTTTTATTATCTAAATAAAATGTAAATAATTTTTCTTTGTAAATTAAAAAAAAAAACCATTTTCTTGAAACATTTTCTCAAAATGATCTGTTTACCTGCCAAAAATAAAAAAATTCTACCTCTCTATTTTGTAGTTCTGTTTTCTATATTTTGTCTTTTATGCGTTTATACATTTAAAAAGCTTTTTTTAATCAAACGTAAAATAATTTGTAATTGTTGGGTTTTACGTGGTCCTTCAGACTAGAAATCTGCGATATCTAGAGCGCCAGTAATTGTTTCCCAGTGGCAAATGGTCCCGGAGGCGGGGCTACGCTGTAACCCATCCAAGTGCTGACCGTCCCTAACTTTTCTCAAATTTTGCTAACATTCGGCCGTACTGCATTTGCCACCCCGACGGTACATTGATTATATAATTTGAATTTTTTCTAATTTTTTTTAAATTTTTTCCATTGATAACAACCTAAATCAATTTTTCTGACCTATTTCAGTAATTTTTTTAATAAAAAATTCTTGTTATATATACCTTTAGCTTAATGATGGGCAAAGTTAACAATCAAATGCAGATATATCTTATTCGTAAAGCTCATTAGTGCACCTTGACCATTTTCGCATCGCTTTGAAGCAAAAGATGAAAGTAATAATTGATTTACAATATGGTATGTGCCTTTCTTTAACTTTATTATTTACTGTGGCATACAACTCTTAAATCAGTTATTCCTTTCATCTATTACTTTAATGTGATGCAAAAATCACTAAAGTGCACTGATGGGCACGTATGAAGATTAAACAATCGCCCGCATTTGATTGTAGCCGCTTAAAACTAATAATTTTTCTTAACATTTTCTTCAAGAAAAAAATATTTTTCTTGAAAACTAATAAAAAACTTTAAAACCAAATATTTAAAAAGAAATTTTCTCTCCTTTTTTCTCGTTACATAAACAAACAAAACCTAACAACATTATTAAATTTTTAATTTTAAATTAAATTTATTTATTAAAAAAAAAAGAAAAAAATCATTACTTAATCTCACATTAGAGACAAGCCACCACTCTCAACCCACTAACAACGATCCCAACGACTCATGTCCCACAATGCCCAACTCGCGACCACTGGCTGCAACTTACTGGCTGCTGTTTAAATCTGCTAATACAGTGACTACTGGCTCTAATTATACCGGTCTAAACCCTCGGTCCACGCTTGCATCTCACTACCCAATATCCACAATCCACACACAACCAAACCATCTACGACCAATTCTAATTCTATCAATTTTACATTTCTCTCTCTCTCTCTCTCTTTTTATGTAAATGCGACGTTGCATTCGAGTCACAAAACGTTGCATTTGTGTGATTCGACTTTAAAAATCCCCAATAAAATTTAACTTTAAAAACAAAAAGTAAAACCACTTCCTTTATTTTTATAAAATAAATGATGTTTTTTAAGAACCATAAAATTGAAACTATTTTACTTAAAAATATTTTGTTAAAAAAGTAAAAACTGTTCTCAAAATTATGTATTATTTTGTATTTTATAAGTTTTAAAAAACATAATTTTTGTTGAAGTTTATAAAAACTTTGCACACGTCCCCCGACCAGCAACCCACGACCCAGAACCCACAACCCACAACCCACAACCAACCTTCCACTACCAATTCCAATTTAACATCTCCCCCCCTCTCTCTTTCTCTGCGTTATAAAATGTTGCATTCATGTGAATCGAATTTAAAAAATCACGCCTCTATTAAAGTTTATCAAAATTTTGTTTAAATACATTAAAGGCGGCATTGACTGATTCTTATTTATTTCATTATTTTTTCAATTAAAAAAAAACTAAAAACGAAAATTTAAAATCAAAAACGGAAAATAAAACAACTTAATTTTATTAATTTTATATTTAAAAAATTATTTCTATTTTTTAAAGCATTGAGAAAGCAAAAAATGAAATATTTTTCTTACAATATTAAAAAAACATTTTTTCTATAAAAAAGAAAAAAATTGTTATTAAAATAACTATTGTTACCTAAAATACCCGCCAAAGCAAATAATCATTTAAATTAAACTTATTATGAATTTTTCCAATTGTTTTTTCGAAACATGAAATAACTATAAAATAACATAACATAACAATAATAAATAACATCCAAATTTATGTATTGTCCAAGGAAAGCTTATTTTTTTTACGTTTTTTTAAACCTTTATTTTTTGCGATATCGAAAAATATAAAAAACACATTTATTTTGAAGTTTCAAATAAAAACAAAATAAAATTTAAAATAATAGACTGATTTATTTCCAAACATTTTTTTATAAAAAATGCAGAATTCAAAAAAATCTATTTTTTTTCTGGCATTTAATTTTTTCTAATTGTTTGGTTAATTTACTGTTACTTTTCTTCTTAAAGCGTAAGAAAACACAAAAAAACATTCTTTCTGATATTAAAAAGATTAAAATATCAAATAAAGTTTATATAAAAATTTTTTCATTGTAAAATTTTTAATTCGACTCTTACAGTCCTTTAATAGTTAAATTCTAAAATTAAAAAAAATAAATATTTTTATATAATATGCAATCTATTTTTTTTGACACACACAAAACTGCTCAAAAGCTAACAAAAATGATTTTTCTCAAAACATCCAAAAATATAACAAAATTGTTCGGAAATTTTTTGGACCATCCAAAAATTTTAAAAGAAGAAATTTTTAACCATGTTTTTTTCATAAAATCAATTTTTTCTTGGAGATTAAAACATCCAATGTTTTTTGTCAATTTTTTTTGTCAAAAACTTATTTTTTCAATACTATCCAAAATATTCTTTACGACAAGAAAACAAATATATGTATACTAAAATTATTTTTAGAATTAAAAACAAGCTAAAAATTAAGAATTCAAGAAGAAACTTATGTCCAAGAGGTTTCTACTAAATTTTACTACTCCGATTCTTGATTTTTTTTGTTCAAAAGCTAACAAAAAATCGATTTTTCTTAAAAATGTTACAAAATTGTTCGGAAACCTATTTTTTTGGGCCATCCAAAAATTTGAAAAAAAGAAATTTTTAATCATGTTTTTTTCATAAAATCTATTTTTTTTTAGATTAAAACATCCAATAATGTTTTTCTTTTCAATTTTTTTTGTCAAAAACTTATTTTTTTCAATACTATCCAAAAAAGAAAACAAATATATGTTTATTAAAATTATTTTTAAAACTACTAACAAGCTAAATATTAAGAATTCAAGAAGAAACTTATCCTCAAGAGGTTTCTACTAAATTTTGCTTTTTTTTCTTACTTTTTTGTTCAAAAAATAAATTGTTTTAATAAATATCTGTTTGTAATCATTATTATCAGTAATTCAATATTTGATGTCCTAATGTTTTAATTTTATAATTTTCAGGATTATGATTAAATTAATTAACATTTTGATTTCATTATCGCATTTTGAAAACAATGAGTTTTATTATTATTATAACAAAAAAGTGTTCAATGAACAGCGCAACAAGTTTTACAATTAATTAATAAACATAGTCATTTAAAATGCATATTTGGTTATTTGATAAAATCTAATCACAACTTTTATAGAAATTTCGCTTATTGATGAGAACCAAATTTAGAGCAATAGCAATAAATTAAATAGAATTATTTTCTGAAAATTTATTAATTAATGTCAATCAATAATGATTGAATATTCATATATTTTTAGGACAAAATCAAATCATAACAACCTATTGAATCCATTAACTTTTTGCATAATAGCAAAAACACCAATCAACATTGTTAAAATTATGCGATAACAATATTATTGATCTGAGTATGTCTAGCACAGATAAAGATCAATTACATTTTGAACAATTTGATTGCATTAAGTAAAGTTGTTTAACAGCCCTCCAGGCCGCAGGTGATGATTGCTGTTAAGTAATTTCATTTATTTTTGTATATTCGAAGACATTATATTAGTCCAAACAGTTTACAATTTCTCTATCTCTGTTTGATTGGATTGCACGTCGCTCACTCGCGGATCCACGAGCCGCGGCCTATTTTAAGTTTTCAGTGTTGCCATAACGTAAATATTATGCTTTTGGGCCGCTATTATTAAATAATAGCTTAGCGAATTATTCTTGGCAAAAAATACCGTCGTACACTTTCGATTTTAGCGGCATATACACACACGAATATATTTCCCACGAAAATTCGCGGTGTAAAAAACACTGGATTATTCAATTTTACATTTTAATTTTGTTATCTCGTTATCTCGCCTGTTCTTTATGCTCTTATTATATTGCCCCTTTTCGCAATATTATGACCGGGTTTATTTCCTTGAACTTCACCTTATTGCTATGATATAAATTTGATGTTTTGGTTTTGATGAATGAATTTTTATTAATAGATTATTATCCGAATTCGTTATTCAAATTTTTGAATGATTATTTTGTTGTTTGAATTGCGTTAATCATATGCATAGTAATTAATACTTATCAAAATGATTTAAAATAATAAATTATCATCCTATAAGAAGAACAACATTTTAAGCTAATACAGATGTTGATTAGTATTCTAATAAACTTTTAATTGTCCGATGTTACTCTGCAAGATGGCTTAGCCAACATTGGTAGAGTAGAAATTAAATGACAATAAAGCATATAAAGTATATTTCAATTTAACTTACTTTCCGGAAATTGTAATTTCTGTAACATTTCCCTTCATATTTACGTACAAGGAAAGTGAAGTCAGGTAATGGCTTTACAAGACACTTTTATTTATTTTTAAAATATAATAATTAAACTATTTGTTTGTAACTATGTGAAAATAACAAACTTGATTTTTGCCCAATTTAAAATATTGTTCAACCAGAAATATCAAATTTTACGATTTCCGAAAAAAATAATATAATTCATGTCCGTAAAATGTCTCACTTGAGTTTTAAAATACTCGCAAGTGTCATTTTCCTGACTCTAAATAACTATTATCAAATATATGCAATAATGGTTACGTTCAGTACAGTATATTATTAATTTTAATATTTAAATACAATTAAACATTAAAATAACTATTTTTTTAAATTAATATTAACTTAAAAAAATATGAATAACATATTATGTTTAAAACTAATATTAATTAAAAAAAATAATAAAATAAATTGTTTGTTGACTTTCAATTTGTTAAAATTGATTTCAAATTAAAACAATTACAACATAATATATTACAGTACATTACATACTACAATAACTAAAATAACTAAAATAACTATTTTTTTAAAATTAATATTAACTTAAAAAGTATAAATAACATATTATGTTTAAAACTAATATTAATTAAAAAAAAAAAAATAACAAAATAAATTGTTTGTTGACTTTCAATTTGTTAAAATTGATTTCAAATAAAAAAAATTACAACATAATATATTACAGTACATTACATACTACATAAACAAAAATATTAATTATAACCTGAATAAAGTGAAACTAAAACAAAGTGAATCATTTTTAAAATAAAATAAGCAAAGCTTAGGTTTTTTTTAAACATTTTTAAATATAAAGTATTATTATTCACAAAAAAGTATAATTGCAAAATAATTTATATATTATATTGTAATCATTTACACCAATATCTTCTATTTTAGGCATTT
>JARJEC010034577.1:0-12968 GCA_030264575.1 Tachinus sp. AB-2021 | reverse complement strand
CTGCCTTTTAAAACAGAAATTTATTAATAATTTTTATTATAACATAACTATTACTGTATTACTATCATTACTATGTTCTACGTTACAAAATTTTAATTGTAATCTACCATTAAAAATAAAATTATTTATTTATTTTATATTATTTTGAATATAAAAATCAATAATATACTTACTTTTCTACTTTCTGAAATAAGTCCAAGTGAAATAAACCGCTAATATTTGCTTGACACTTGATCAAAAGTCAGATTAAATATATATTTAGAATGCTAACAAGGGTCAACCTGCTTATTAAGTTAAAGATTGATCTAAAAACAAATCATGAATTTGACATCTAAAATATTTCGCGGCCGTGTTACTGAATACAGATTCTGTTAGATGTTGTTAACTTAACAATCGACACTGAGTTAAGCCTCAACATCTTTAACTCTTAAGGATTTGCTTGCAGAATAGACCTCAATTGTATCTTTTCTATTTAAATCTATCTAATCAAATATTAACACATTTGATTTAAATTATTGACCCAATAAAAGATATCTTTTGCAAAACAATGTTTACTGGACAGCTACTAATATAAAATACATATGTGAATATTAAGTATTTTTAAATTTTAGGTAGACCATTATTTCCTGGTTCAGATGTTGATGACCAGCTTAGACGAATATTTAAACTATTAGGTACACCAACTGAAGATACGTGGGCTGGTATGTCAGGTTTACCAGATTATAAACCTTTTCCATTTTATCAGCCGAATATGAGCTGGTCACAGGTAATTATTAATTTTAACATTTTGTTTTCATTTCCACAGATATGGTATATAAAAACTGGCGTGATGTAAGGACAATACTGCTGAATCGTGTGGTTCTATATCTATTATATATATATTATATTATCTATCTTCTATCTTGCCTTGTTACCGGAAAATTTCATTTTTTTTTTAGTTAATTTTATTTTGTGTCTTACTCATAACTCAATCGGTTTTTAAGATAATGCTAAAAAAATTGGAGATATGTCAGAAGTAAGCTCTACAACTATATTTCATGATACAACTGTATAAATGCAGTATTTAATTTAAAATTTATGACTTTCTAAAAAAGTAAATGGAATACACTGCTGTATGCAGAGTTTTACCAATATTTTCTCTCGAAAATACAGTGGATAAATTAAAATGGATAAAAAATAAAGAAGTTGGAGCTCTGGCCGTTATTTATAAACTGCTCTGTAAATAGATAAATTTCGATTAAAATTTTTTTTACTCATTAACAATTAGTAGTGCATTTTATTGAATTCGATAATAAGTTTTCAGAAATTTTATCAATGCATTCATATCAATATGAAAACAAATTAATTTGATTCGTTTGGCTTTTTAAATTTGACATGACTTTTAGCAGTTATACTATGACAAATTTAGTGGGTATTTTTTTATTATACCGCAATCTATGTGAATGATCAAATTTTATTACAATACAATTGCACTACACCACTGTGCTACAACACTAATCTGTTTCGGTACGAGTCTTTATGCATTGTATGCCGTATTTTCTCAAGAACGCTAGACTATACACCACTGCAGAATCCCCGTATATGACGTCATAGACGGTAAAAAAACTGTATTACGCTATTATATTATAATAGCACATACGGTGTTTTTCTATTCTATATGTGCATGTGATATTTATTATATACAATAATTGTGTATATACATAATTAATACTTAAATAAATTTTTAAGGGTTATGGAAATTAAATATTTTATTTATTTATTGTATAATTTTATTTATTTTCATGGATGTTTTGCTTTGTTGTTTTTTATTTTTGAATTATTTGTTGTATTGTTGCAATAATTTAATTAATTTTTATTATTGTACGCTATTTGACAAATGATTTTTATATTGCTATACCCGTTATTTAAATATTTTCTTTATCAAATTGATTTACAATCTTTGTAAAAATGCGGTCATATATTTTAATTTCATTGAGCCATGAGTTTGAATATCCATCATATGACAGTTGCTGCCAAGACGGTAAAGAATACTTAGATTAGTTTAAAATGTAAGTGTGAATAAATTCAAATGATTTGTTTGGTACTTTTAGGCTAGATATCCTATGTATTCTAACGAATCATTCTAAATTTCATACTCAATATTATTGTTAGTCGTTCATCTGGTATATGTCACTATTGTTTATATAAAAGTCGCTTTTTTTTAATGGAAATTTTTTATTTTTTTCATCAGTATAATTTTTTTTTTTTCGTAGAAAAATTAAATTAAATCTATAGCATATCTTTTATATTGTATATAAAAATCTATGATAATTACCAGAAATAATCATTTTTTTAACTCTATAATTTGCAATCGATAGTAATGGATTGGGTCATCCTTTACTGCTTATTTGAAAAAATTATTTTTGTAAAAAATCTTGATTTAGTGTGTACTTTATGGAATATAGTATGATATCAACAAATAACTGTTAAAGAGATTTTATTGATATTATAATTTCTCTTTGGAATATCTACAGTATATTTTTTCCAACAGCTGTCACTCCTTGTGCGGTTAGAAACACTAATCTTTAAGTTTGTCAATGGTATCTTGTTTATCATACAGTTATTGTGTAAAATGAAAGCACTATCAAACAACTAGCTCAGTCTCAATACTTTTTGATTCCCGGGACAAGGGACAATTGTTTAGGACATTCCCAGTAAAATCAAAAATAAGTTGTTATGAATAGTTATACAAATGGCAATATAACAAACAGTAAACTAAATAATTATTGATTAGACATAATAAAAAATAAAGTATAAATAATATTTTAAAAACTCTTCTCAAAATCAATTTAAAAAATGCCAAGTAAAATGTTCTCTGGCATTTAGTACTTATTTTTTTTTTTTTGGGAGGGAAATGAATTATAATATATATATATTGCTGGTCCTATTTCGGTTCCTTCAAAAATATATTTTAAATATTGTTCCTGTTGTATGAAAGTGAATATTTTATATTTTTATTAAGGCTGCATTAAGTTCATCTAATATATTTAAGTTTTTCTTATCACTATTGCTTGAAAATGTTGCTGAATGTCATTAGCAACTTGTTATATTTATGATTTTAAAAAAATCGTTTTTTGCATTACACACCCAGAAAATAAAATCATGGTTAATTTTGAATAACCAGAAAAATACTTTCTGCAGCTTTATACGTTTATTGGATTATACAGATATTGAAAATGGCGCGTTTTTAATATTAGTTGTAAATTATGATGTCTTAACAATTATTTATAGTGTATAAGTTTATTAATACATTTATTATTTTAATAACTAATTTTTTAGATATTTTTATGTCAATTTTCATTTTTGAAATATCTCTAGTCTCTAACGATAATTCCTGGGAATCGAGACTATATATTTTTATAAAATTCCTGAGAATTTTGTCCCGGGAATTCCCGGTTTAGCAACCCTACTAACAACCAATTTGTTAACAATTTTGGAAACCTGCAAAGCAATATTTATATGTTTGTTTGTACTCGGATAAGTAAAATAGGTGTCAATTTATTATAATTACATTATTGTTTACAATACTCAACCAAATAACATAAAATATAAAATCCACAAATGATTTAAAAAATGTTAAACTTAGTTTCTGCCTCGCGCATAGGAATATACGAGTTGATATAATTTTTAAGTTTTGTACCGTCAACTATATCATAATAGGTGGTTCGTATGGTAACATATAAACATAGCGATTCGGCAGTTCTGTATAATCTAGCGTTCTAGGTTTTCACTCACTTATTGCAGTCAAAAATGCCAAACTTATCATATAGTTTTATGTATTCTTTGTAATATGGGTCACCAACACTGCACTGATTCTGGTTAATAAGAATAATGTTGTTCTACAATAATAATTATTTTGTTTAAATTATTTCAATTGCTTTCACTTAGCGAACAACTTAGTTGTGTCGACACCTAGATTGAAAATGTATTTTTCAAGTAATGATGATTTAAAGTTTTTGTTTTTTTATCACGCTTGACACTATTAGTTTTTGCTAAATGTAATTCATATAATTTCATGGGGGGGGGGGAAATTGTTGCTTAAATTAATAAAATTACTACATTATAATGAAATTTTATTATATATATAATAAAAAAAAGAGTTAAAGATTTGCTGGTTATCTTGATTAAAATTTTTATTTTCATTATAATGTAGTAATTAATAAAAAAAAATTCAAGGATATGTCACGCACAATCAAGTCCTCGAACACAACACTCGAAATTCTGAATTCAAATTAAATTTGTTAAAAAAACTTTTTTCAACATTGAGAACTATATCGCAGATGGTTTTGAAAATTTGAAGTTATGATACAGTTGATTTTATTTAGATGAATTCTTCATGCACGTGGGTGTAATTTCAAAAATAAAAATTAAAATCAATAAAATTATGCTGATCATTTAATAAAATATAGTTACTCTTTTGACAAAAATGCAGAGAATTAAAGTTTTATTTTGAAACAATTTTATCTATTATTTTATTCAATTACTTTTAGATAAATATTTTGAGTATTTCAAAAAAGTTCACCGATTTCATGTATAATAAAATAGAACAAATACATTATTCTTCGAAAACTTTCTCCGTTAATACCTTAATAAAAATGTTTCGTATAGATTTGCTACGTACTATCATATTTTCTTTGAATTGTTTTATGATAAATACAATAGTTTGGAAATGAACAACAATCAAATTATTCTCGCATATAACTTAATATTTCGACGTGATTTGTGCCGGCCAGCCCGGACGTTTCGTGCGTATATCCATCGAGACCAGAAACAACTAGCATTATACTCCTTTCACTTCCGCAGCGCAAGCAATAATATTAAAACTGTAATCCAATAAAATTATATCTTGTTTATTTATGACTTAATCAATTTACTTTATAATAAGAAAAAATTGTAAATTAAAAAATAAACAACTTTAAAATTTCAAATTTTTTATTTCAATTAGTCTTTTTTATCCTTTCTCCGTAAATAAAAAACTTATCAAAAATGTGTTTCATAAAGTAGATATCATTTCCGTCAAATTTTGTATACATCACCTTTTTAATAAATTCAATTGTTTACGATTAGACAGCAATAAACTTTAAAAGAAATCCCCGCATTAAATATGAGATTGTACATAACTTTCAGTGCCCCGTACTACTGCCTCTGCTGTTCAAGCACGGAGCCTTAAGTGAACTACAGTTATCAATTTTCAATTTATGGATATAACATATTTTCAACTCATTTGTATAGTTTATATTGAGTATATTAAAAAATTAATAAATGTGTTAAAACGAGGTCTGAGAGGAATAACATAAATGACATGTTTCAATATAGAATTGATAAAAAAACATGTTTTTATAAGTTTTGGTTCAATAACCAAGAATTTAGATTTGTTATGGTTTAGAATTGACACTGCAGTATCGATATGTAGAAAACAAATGAATACTTGAATGATATATTATATATGAATGCAAGTTTTCCAAATGATGCCTATCCTAACCTTGTCCTTTTTAATATTTAGGCTTCTCACTTCTCTATAGTTTTATGTTTTGGCTGGTTCGGTATGTTTGTACTAGTTCATTAATATTTCTATTACCCTTGATATTTAAAATATCCGTCATGTTTATTTAATGATACAGTTACATTTTGGTACATTATGTAAGAATTGTTTAGGTTATAACAAATTAATATATAATAGACTAATCATTTACTATTTAAATATTTACAATGAGGTAATGAAGAATCACATGTAACCTACATCTATAGCAGAGTTAAAACAGTTGAAAATAAGATATGAATTTATTAACATTTTGTGCTATCGGTAGCATCACAGAGCCAGGTTCGAAACATATCTTTTGAATCAAATTAAACAATGTAGATATTGATTTACGATACACAAGCCGAAATATTGTTATTAAATTGATAAACTTTATTATATATTAAATTGTATTTATATTGTTATCATTTTTTTTTTGTGAAAACACATAAAAATAAAAAAACTAGGTTTTTGAAACTTAATATTTTTTAGGTTGTTCCTAAACTTGGAAATCGTGGTCGTGACTTACTACAAAGATTATTAATCTGCAATCCTACTCAACGAATGTCGGCAGATGAAGCTATGATACATGCATATTTTAGTGATTTAAATTCCGCTATTAAGAACGATAGATGCTAAAACTACATACATATTTGAATATAGAAATATTCAATATTTATTTAAAAACTAAATTTAGGAGTGTATCAAGTGTAGTAGTAATAAGATAAAGAAATTTATAAAAGTGTAATGGAAAAATAATTTATGAAATGAATGGTTCATTTGAAAAGTACCTCACAAGACATTAGTAAAAAATGTCAATAAGACCTTATTACACGGTCAGTATGGTGTCAGTCAATTTCATCAATCATGATGATGGGAGACTGATGGATCAATGAAGAGCGCCACACATTCAGTCCGACATCATTCCAGATCAGCCTTTATCATAATTATGAAATTGACTGATGCCAGACTGAGCGTGTAAGATCAATGTTAATAATATATAAAAGGTTATGTAATATTTGATTCATTCTATTGGTCTTCCTGAATACATAAAAAGTTTTTGAAGTTTCTTTTTTTTTGTTACATTATAATACATCAAATCTGTTATTTATAGGTAACCTATTTTTTATATCAACAACAAAGTTTCTGTAATAATAATCATCTTTATTCTTTTCTTATAGTATACAATACAAAATATAACATACCTAGAAAAAAAATGACACTCTTGAATGTGAATTGATCTTCCACGGAACCCCTTAAATCATCATCTAAATAAAGTACTCTGCCTTCTTGCTGTAAGAAAGAACTATATTCAATCAATCCATCAGCTCTTGCGCTCTGATGCATGCTAGCCGACTGGCTATAAACATATTCCATATACATATGCTGTGAGAATATCAGCTTATCTTGTCAGATGAGAATATCTGCTCACCACACGATAAATCGAACAAGTTGTGAGAATTCATTAATTATAATAAATATTTGCATGATACACAAGGCATCAAGAAATATAATGTATCAACGCTATAAATAATTGGGATTACGTAAAATTTGTGTGTGCCGTGCGTAAATAAAGTTGCATTTAAACACATTTCAATTGTAATCACTCCATCATGAACCTAGCAGTTCCAGCATATTTTGACAATATATACATTTTTATAACCTAGCACTGGTTGTCTGCCAATTAAAAATTGATAATGTTTAGTGCACAATTTTAAAAAGGCGACAAACATAATTTGATGTAAACACATAATCCCAGTCATTTATAGACATCCTGCATGGGTAGTTGATTGATTTGATTGAATTTGTAAGTTATTTAATAATGTTTGCCCTCTAATTTTGAGAAAACTAGCCTTTTTGTACAGGCCGGAAATTAATTGGTGGATAAGCGCTGCATATCTTTGTAGGTTGTGTGTTTCAATTTTGTCAGTACAAATATTGTATGTATTAATTGTGTATTTTATGTTAAATTGGTATATAAAATACATATACATAATACATACTTTCTTTTATTATTATAATAGAAGATACGGTTTATTGAAAATTAATAACAAGAAATATGAAAAAGTATGCAATTACTTTCAAAGTAAAAAATAAATCAAATTCAAATTAAAAATACATTTGGATATACAGCAAAATTTTAAATAAAATTAAAATTATATAGACAAAAATCAAAAACCGATAGATGGCATTTTTGAAACGTTCAAATGGGGAAAACAAAACCCAGGTGACCAGTATCAAGTGATCTGTCAGTAGTTTTCAAGAGAAAATTTCCTAAACATTTTAATTTCTATAACCGAAAAGGTCAACAAAATGATGTATGTAAAAGGTTATGTTTCTGACATATCAAGTGGGTTTTGTTTTCCCCATTTGAGCAGTTCAAAAATTAACACCAGAGATCAGCCACTTTGGATAATTTTCTCCTATTAGTCGTTTTCTTATGAGATTATTTCAGCTACCCAAAAGTATGTTATTTGGTTACCGTTGTGTAATTATTATGATGCTACTGGTCTAAGAAAAGTTACTCGCAAGAAAATGAAAAGTAAACGGTTTGATTTTTATTTGTTATAAACTTAATAAAAAAAGTAAAATAATTTAAAAATATAAAATATTTTATATATTTTAATGCTGATGCAAAACTATATTATTAATTAAAAATTATATAGTATCTATTTTTGTATTACCGAGGTCCCGACCAAAAAGTGATAACACATTATAAATTAAATTTTTCTATGTTACCAAGTATAATGCAACTTTGAGGAGATCGTGAGACCAAACAAGGACTGTGGCCTTTAAACAATTAATGTTCTGCAAATGTCACTATGATTGAAGGGTCGGCCTGAAAAACTTTTAAATAAGATTTCACTGAAATTAATAGAAAAAAAAATGGAATTTAGAACAAGTAAAATTGCCAAGATTCTATTACTACAAAAAAGGAATTATAATTCTTAAATATTATTTTTACATTATGTTAAACATTCATTTAACACAATTAAGAATGTGTATTATTTCTTTGGTTCCAAGCAAGTTGTATAGACCAAATACTCAGGGGACGCATGTAACCAATAGAACGATAGTATTTATCCTCATATAAAGCTTCAGGTGTTTCATAACATAACCCCAATCGTTCATTCATGCTCTTGTATAAACCACCAGCAGTTCTCCAAGCCTCTTCAAACATACCCTAAAAAATTTAAAATTCAAAACAGTCATAGTTGAAATTTAATAAAACATTAGTTAACCACTTTTATATACATATTTTGAAAGAAAAACGAATTCTAAACCAAAAATTGTTAATGTATTACCATCTTAATCTGCAACCACTACCGTACAATAGTAAAAGTTTTCTAGTAGAGTGCCATAAAGATTATTAAAATTATTAAGTAACATGACATGCTAAATTTCGTGTGTCAACTCAGTAACCATAGCTAAAATGAAGTTTTTTCAACTATACATGAATAGAGCTCATTTGTGCGAGTCGGAATATGCAAAAAAACATAATTTTTGGCATTACTGCAGTTACTATGTTTTATTAATGTACGCATACCACACTAATCTCTGTGTGTGATCAAATTTTATTACAATATAACTGCACTACACCGCTGTACTACAGCTACACTAATCCAGGTAATGATGGTTTAATGTTTTTGTGTTTCTTGACCTATTAGTATTTACTAAGTGTAATTCATATTAAAATTGTAAAAGAATTTATTATGACTTCTCCAGTTAAGTGAACTAGGATTATAATAATACTAATAGTTTATTTATTATTTGTGGTGGAATTACATGTTAATCAATTATTCGGTTCATTTTGTTTCAATGTGATGCAGAAATCACTAAGCACCGATGATGAACAGTGAAATAATTGTATGCATTTCATTGTTGAAAAATTTTGAATTTGATTAATTGATTATGAACTTTTTTACTCAATATGTTTAGATTTTATTGCCACCTATTATCATTTAGGATGTCTGTGATTTCTGCTTATAAGCAATATGTTAAAAGTTTATTAAAATAACTTTATTAACTTTTACACCTAGTGTATGTTACTTTGCATCTTTTATGTGATGGGCTCATCTGGTTTCCATTTTCATTTCTGCTGTGTTCATGTGCTGATTATGCAGTGTTTATTTCGACTCTAGCGTGGTTTTGAATTTACTTTAGTTTGCTATTTTAAAGAATTTTTTAATTTGCCAAAAACAAAGTTTGCAATTGACAACATATAAATTGGGATTTGGGGTATAGCAGAGCTGTCAGACTCTAGTGGTTTAAATCATTTTTTTGATTTAAATAATTTTTTGATTTAAATTATTTGAATTTAAATCAGTTTTCGAATCTATGACTTAAATCTTTTTCAAATTGACTACAAGATTTAAATCAAATAAAATGATTTAAATCAAATAAAAATGATTTAAGTCAAATAAAATGGCTTAAATCAAATAAAAATGATTTAAGAAAAAAATAAAATAATTTAAATCGAATGGAAACAATTTAAATAAAATAATAATGATTAATTATTAATTAAAATAAAAATTTAAATTAAACAAGTTACACTTTATCATATACAATTTTGTTGTTTTTTTACCATTTTATGATTAGCCAAGAGATCCTATGGCACCTACATCCAAGTAGGACTTATCCAGATTTATTTGAAGTGTGTTTAGTGCCGAATAAGTGTGTTGGCACAAAGTCTTAGGCTAAAATCATTAAAGAAACTTTGGGACATTAGTTGTCTTAGTTATCTGGGGGTGGAATTTTTCTAATTTTATATTACATTATTTCAAATTATAAAAGAAAAAGATATTGATGATTTAAAATAAAATGATTTAAATCATTAATAAAAATGACTTTGGCTTAATGGCTTAAATCATCTTTGTTATACAATTGATTTATGATTTATGAATTAAATCATTTTTATTTTTAAATTGATTTATGATTTAAATCTTTTTTAAATGATTTGTGACAGCTCTGGGGTATAGGGTGATTTATAATAGGTTTAAAAGGAAGCAAAAAATATAAGTAAGCTTTATTATGCATAAGATTTTTTTGCATGTGCATATGCATGATACTCACTTCATGAATCATAGAAGCTGCTAATGCATAAGTTACTCCTGTCCACACTTCTTCACTTTGTACGCTAATAACATCGACTTTACCATTTGTTGTAAATCCATTTACTGCACCCATACTTCCATTGCAAAAGGAAAGAACATTATTTTCATATATAGTTTTTAAAGAACTCTTTACTTTCTCCTTGGGGAATACCTTTAAAATAAAATTACTTTGAATTTGACAATTATGTGATGTATTATCAATACTGTAGTGGAGTGTATACGACGTATACGCTGTGATTTATTTTGAAACAATATTGTATTGTTTTTTTATGTGTATACATCTATGCTATCGATTTGCGGCCGAAGTTTATTTGAGAATTGACCGTCACGCGATGACGTTTCTTGAACAAAGCATTTAAGTAAAAATTAATATAATATTTTTATATTTCTTATGTAAGTTGCTAATTTACCAAGTTATAATAGCAAAAGTGACGCACACAATAAAGCAAGATCTTTTGGTGACTTTGTCGAGCAATGATATAGAGACGCATTTGTATTACTGTTTCATTCACGCGGAGCTTCATTATTTTCATTATTCCTATTCTCTATTTCATTTTTTGCCCGTGGGTAATATTACTTTCAACGCCACCACTCTGAATCACGCAAACATCACAACTTTGGCAGTACGGTGTATCGACCTCTCATTCTGGAGCAATCGAACAGGAGCGTGCAGCAATATCATCATCATAAAATAATAATGCTACGTGTGCGGTACATTTCACACATTGCCTCTTTCGCTGAACTATTAGAAAGAGCGTATTCGTGTTCTATTCAATGCAGTGGTTGGAACAATGAATGATTAATTCGAAATTGATTAGGTTAGGTTAGATCTATCTATTGGAATACTTAGAACACAAAATTCCGTTCCCAAAGTGGTTTGTAAAATAATTCTGTGGCTAGTTGGAACAAACCTCCTGACTATACATAATATAACATTTTTATTTTTAATTTAGTCTCCAACAAGATCATTTTTTACAATCATTATGAATCATCTGTTTATTTGAAATATACGAGGGCGAATTGAAATATTCTAGACCTGAACAGAAAAAACATAACTTTTTTGGGCAGGTTTGTGTTTATTTCTTAAAATAGTGTCCCATTTAGGTGTACACAATTGTTCCAACGATGTTTTCAGGCTGTTAACTGATAGGTCGATTTGTTTAAGGACTCAAAATAGTCATTTACAGCATTAATCACTTCATTATTGTTTGCAAATCTCTTTCCAACTTTTTAGGATTTAGAAACTGATGGAAGTATATGGAGGTGGCTAAGCTGTGTACTGAAATCACTTATGATGTTCTTTTTAAATACACTGTTGTTATGCCAAAAAATGTATCGAATTTGATGTTTTGTGGATCATAAAATTTTGTTGATTACTTCTTAAAAAGAAATATTCAGAAAATTTTTAATCCTGACATAATCTACAATTATCAAAATGGATTGACATTACACTTGACGTAAAATAATTTAAATCTGTCAACTCGATATTATAATTATTTTTTCAGTATAAATATGCAGACAATGATCTTAGCAGTCAATGCTTGATTTAAATTCAAGCTTATTGCTTAACGACGCAACAATACTTTTAATGGAAATGCATTAATACTGGGCTACTAACGGTGTCAGTATATTAACTTAACCAGACTGTTTAATAAACGAACATAAGAAATTAATTAATTCTATTAAAGTGCAATGTTGTAGTCATTCACAATCACAAAACACATAGAGAACATTCAAATTTCATCCCTACCACTAAGTAAGCCAAATTTCTTACTAGTGAGCTGTGAGCTTGGTTGTGAGATAATTCGTCTTCGGTAAGGGCTCCTTCCTTACTGAAGACGGATTACCTAAAATTCTTACTTTGCCTCACTTGTCATTTTGTAAATAGAACGACTTGTTAAGTAAAACAAAGTGGGATGAGTTAAGAATATCTAAGATTGGTCTTAAATATAAAGAACCTCATAACTCAAATAGTGCATAGAGCATAGTGGAGGCAAAATTGCATTTGCTATTTTAATTTTAGTACCTGATTACTACATGTAAAAACCGGTTTATCCTCACAGCGATGTTCATTATTAAGACAGCAACGGCTGCGCTTTGTATTTAGAGATGGCAATACCGACTAAAAACAAGTATTTTTACATTAAGTACAATTTAATAACTACTTGATTAATGTATTTGGTGTTGATTTGTTGCATAGTTTAGTAATATTTGACTTTCAAAAGACAAATTTCAATTTTTATAGGGTTCAATCAATGAAAAACTGCTTTAAAGCCTAGATATCTTAATAAGATTTA
>JARJEC010034550.1:0-47561 GCA_030264575.1 Tachinus sp. AB-2021 | reverse complement strand
TATCCTGCATAATAAATATAAACGAATAAGTACGTTTATAAACAATTAATAATTTCAACATTTCGTTGAATGGGATCTAATCGAATTTTTTAAAATTCATGCAAACAATGATTGTCGCAAATAAGAAAAAAATATTGTTATGTTTATTAAGAATTTTCATAAAGATTTTGTAAATTTGCCAATTTTTTACAATTTTATATTTGTTTTATGCAGTTTCTTTGATTATTGATATTTTGTGTTTTTTAATTTTCATAATTTACATATATATATATATATATATATATATATATATATATATATATATATATGTATAACAATAATCTATATATATTAGACGTGTATACATTTTAAATAATTGTGCATATAATTATTTGATTTCATTGATTGAAGACTAACTGTTTTATTAGTAAAAATAATATAATATAATAATAATAGTTGAGTTAATAGAATAAAATATATAAAAACTAAATCTATTAATACGTTTATAAGAATTAAATTATTTTTGGCATTATATAAATATTAAGCTATAGCTTAAATAGTATGTTTCAAACCCAGGAGAGAAAGTGCTCTCTTGCTGACTGCGGACAAAGATTATAAACCATAAAATGCCAAGGGCGCTTTCTTAGCAAGGTTTGATTACTATTTTCCCTAACCGGCAGAATTTTGTTGTAAAAAGGAAAAAAGATTTATATTTCTGACGGACAAATTAAGCGGCTTTGATTTTGATACCCAAAAAACTTCGAACGCAGCTTGTCAAATGTCATAAAAATCATTTCTAACCGGTTGTGGAAACATATTTTTCCATTGTTCAAACAAAAACTTTTTTCACGGTTATCATCAGTAAAACAAAATACGGTAAAAAATGCTGTACTTTGTGTAGTGATGGTGATGCGTAAACTCTACTTTTTTTGACGTTTGTAGATAAACTACTTTTTATTATTATTATTATTATTATACATATATAGTTTGTTTTTTGATTTTATTTTAATTAAATTAATTTTTATATGCCTCATATTGCAGTCAGTTGATGATTATTATTATAGAAAATGTAAGATCATTAGAAATAGTGGAAATTGTAGTTTGAAATGGAAGCGTCGAGCCATGAAATACGAGTATAAAGTAATGGTCCGCTCAACTCAATTCATGTAATAATAACCGTGTTAAAGGTAGTAAGGTGAGAAAGTTTGTACATTTTACCAAGAAAGTCTACTTAATACCGGCATGTAAATTGTACATTTCCTCGAAATCGTCGCTGAAATCGTGTGCTATCCATGCATGCATGCACCACAGGATTCGCGTGTCACCACCACTTTTTTGTTGTTGTTGCGCGGCTTTATTCATTCCGGAACAGCGCGTAGTTGTAGTTGTAGCCGTGGCAGTTCGTACGGCTGTTGCGATGCCATATGTATGTGCATGTGTGTGGGTGCGAGTGTTGTTTATTGAGTTTGAGCAGTGTATCATGGACGTTGCACATGTGGCTCTGTTCTCGTATGACCGCACTTGGCGGGGAAAATCAATTTCCGGGAGACTGCAATGTGGCGAAATGTAACCGCATAGCATCGGCGGAATGTAACGGCGGCGGTAAAATGTTGATACCTTAAATAGATATTCAGACAATTTTATTTCCAACTCATAAATGCGGAGCCACCATTTTCAGATCTGTATATATGCATCGTCTACAAATACTTTCTAAAACTGCCAACAAGCTTGAAAAAAACATCTTGCAGAGTCTATCGATTTCAGCTCGTGCAGTTTGAAAATAACAAAAAAATAATTGAAGTTTTGTTATTTGGACTGAATATGCTAAAGTATGAATTAAATTGTTGGAGATTTACATAATAAAAACTTCTCCGTTGGAATCAGAACGACTTTCAACTTGCGCAACAGTTTCGCACTTTATAAAGTTTTAATTAGAGCTCATGTTTTAAAAATTGTTAAACACATATAAATACAGATTTTACAACTCAATAACTACGCAATATATATCACTCTATAAAATGATAAGGTAGTTTTTTTACAATTCAAATAATTAATGGATTAATATTTAAATAGAAAATAATATATGTGCGTGGTAGTATGTTTTGTATTGATTAAATTTTGAACCGGTACAAATATTTCTGCATTTTTGTATCTTATGGCTTTAAATCAATCAAGTTTTAACACATTAAGCATATTACCATTAAGTTCTTGGTTTTGGATCTAGAAATCTAATGAAATAATCAATTAAAAATTAATAGATTTTGTTTTTTCTTGGCGGTTTAATAATTGAATTGGTTTGAGAAAGAAAGTTTAAGAAATAATCCAAACGTCGACTAACCAAGTATCAATTAATTAATGAGAGACTTGCATTCAAGCTAAAAGTGTACATTTTGAACAATTTTGAAAAGGCTATCGACCGTGGTCCTTCTGTCCATGAGAATGATAATTTTTATTATTGTCATTTTAACCGATATTTTATTTACCAGCCTACTGCTGATTGAAATGTAAATAAAATTAAATTGCTAAACCGAAACGAAACAAGCCATTATTCATCTAAGAAAAGAAATTTATAATGAACCCAGCTAGCATCCAAAGTTTGTCATCCGACTCGTACAAGCATAATAAATGCAGAATTTCATTTAAACATTTTTCATTTATATTGAATTTTATACAAAATATGTTTTTGTGCTAATTATAAAAATAAAACTTGACTTACACTACACTACACATTAACAAAAAATCTATCAAACATCTTTTAAAAGTTGTGCATGTAAAATGATATTTTCATAACAAAGTATTTGTGCAGTCGAAAATACCACTAACCACAAAATAATAAATTTAAAAATGGATTAATGAAAATAAAATATTTTCATTTGATATATCAATTAATACGAGTGCAAATTTTATTTTATAATGCAAAACATTATAATCCTCATAATGCCATTTATCTTCCTGTGCACTGGATTTTAGTATAACAATACAATTATATATGCAATTGCCAAATTTTCCCGTAAATTTAAATATAATTTAATATGATGCTCTACCTATATTTTTTTTAGTTGTACATACATATTTGAATAAATATAAATGAATTTATAAAACAAAAACGTTATTATATTTTTATTTCTATTAGTATATAGATTTGAAAACATTATATTATAAATAAATAAATGAGAATGAAATTATTTTTGAAAACTTACATTTGCTAAAAAAATAGTATCAGTTTATTATGAAAAGGGAATTATATTTTGTTATATATAATAGGTGTAACAAAATTAACCACCTCATTTGGAACAAAATTTTAAGAAAAAAATTCATAGGTCTTATTGTATATACAGTGTTTTATGAAAAATCGTCCTAAGCTATAACTTGATTATTTCGAATGATAAAGAAAGGCATATTTTCTTAATCAAAGTAAATTTATTATTTAATAGTTATTTATTCGAAAAAATATTTTTACAATTCTTCTTCGGGTTTAACCGGAAATAATATTTGCACTTCTCGACGTTTTAGGTCATTTTAAGATGTTTGAGTAAAAAAATGTTTAAGTAAAAACAAGTCAAACAAATGACCGAAAATAGGGTCATAGAGACACGCCGTGCTAGAATGGTACGCCAACACAAGCCAGGTAATTTAAAGTGTTTAGATTGGTTAGATGAAGCGGCACTAATAAACTTGAAAGTTTAAAGTTTCAAACGTGTTTGGAACGTACGTACTGTCAGAAAAAGTATCCGTGTGAATGCCTCTATTTTAGGGTGACCTCTTTCATGCGTAGCCCCCGGATTGACACACAAAAAACGGATGTCCATTCCCATTATTGTCCAGATTTAATTGTGGTGTCCCATTTAACCTGGCAAATCAAAATAACTAAAAAAATACTCATCGTACAAAAAAACTTGCCCAGGCATAAAATAATTTTTTTCAAATTTCGGCCTTTCTGCACCGGCTCCAGCGGGTACGGTGGGGAGTAACTTCAAAATTTTAAATACGAACTGTTTTTATTACAGATTTGGATTCTACGAATTTTTTGTTTCGTGATAGACGGCGCTGTAATCGCATCAAATAGATTTTTTGCAATTCGCAAATTATTGAATGACAAATAAGAAATACCGCTTTAAATTTTTTCATACGCAAATGCTAATGTACTATTTAACCAGTACAACAAGGGCTATTTACGGTAACCGTAGTAAAATATCTGATTAATTTGTGCTAAAATTAATCGCTAGAAAGTGCGCGTTGTTGTTTTGAAACCAAAAGTATATATATATATATATATATATATATATATATATATAAGAGATGTGTGGCAAGAAGAATATTTTAACGACTTAATAATTTATTTTGATTAATAAAAGAAGATCGGTATAATGTTAAAAAGTGGGACATTTCCGGAAGATATACAATTGTGGGACTGAACACCCGAATCCGGGACTGTTGACAAATTGTTACAAAATTCTATTATGATGCTTTATTTTGCAAAAATCGGGGTCTAAAAAAGATAATCAAGAGCTATGACTGTGTATGTAAGGTCCTTTTACAATTTTAATCATTAATCTCCTTTAAAATCCGCCCCCTTTTTAATTAGGTGTTTTGTAATATTTAATTCCTTTATCTTATATAAATAATGTCTAGTTTCTTTGTTAATTCACTCATGTAACGTCTAATGAAGACTGAGGTTCAGTCAAAACTGCAGTCACGGTGTGACTAAATAAATTGTTATAAAAAACATAGTAGTTTATTTCAAATCCTGCAAAATCATATAATTTTATAAAATACTTTAATTGCTATCAGTATTTAAAAACTGATAAATCTTATGAATCTATGCTGCTCATAAAACTTGAAGTGAGGTCTTTTTGTTTCGCAAAAATTGAAATAACTTTATTAACTATTTGTTATTTACTTGTTGTTTTGATAAATGTGCAAACTAATTGAAATGACTTTATAACACTTCAGAGAAAACTGAATCTTATAAATATTAAGTTTTTTTGACATTATTATATATTTAAAATGTGAATAATAAAAGTGTGATGTATTATATTTTTCATTCTTCAATTAAACTTGCAAATTAAAAAAATGTTAAAACTTATTAGAACAATCATATTCAATCAGTTTATTTAAATTACTTTTTTTAAATATAACACTACATGACTTGCTGTATTTATTCACAATCCATTGTCAGTATTTCTTGTAACATCATCAATATTATAATTCTTTTATTTTCGACTATATTTCTAAAATTACTGCTATTATGAAATTATTAATATTACTATTTTGAGTTCATTATTTTTATTCTACACATAATTTTAGAAAATTAATTTGCATTTCTGATGTAACAGTAAACATACTATATTAAACTATTTGTAAGATTAAATAATTTATAAATGCATCACATAAAACAACTTATATAGTAGTCATAAAAATTGATAATGAAATATACAAATACTTATTAAAGTTAACAATATTTCTTAGCAAAAGTTAATAATCAATTAAATTTTAATTTTGCAAACTTATATTTACAACATATTTAATACACAATATCTTTGAATAATTTATTAGTACATCATTATTAGTTAAAAACTTTATATACATATTGCTTGCTAACAGTATAGGTTTTTTCTATTATATGCATGTATTCTCCTTCAAGATCTATTAGAATGTTGCCACAAATTACGTGCATGCGCCATTTAAACTTCAACAATATTGTTATAAGTTGGGACTGGCTGCTTTTGGGCGGTATACTTTTAACTGCAGGGTTAAGGGTCGGGGTTCCGCGACGGAAGGATTCCATTCCAGGTTTCCGTGACTGTAAACTTTCCAAACTGAATCAGCTAATTCGCCCGGCTTCATTTTTTGGGTTACCAACTCTCGGGAATGGTTCAGTTTAAAATGTGATAGACATGTCTCCGCTTCAAAGATAGAAAGAAGTGCATCTTTTTTTAATTAATTTCCTTTAACCCAACTGTTAACTGGCTGGAAAAACAATCAAAATATTTGAAATTGCAGCGTGCAGCGTATTAAGTTTCTTGAGATTGTGTAAATACAAGAAAACTTGACGTCTTATTGTTTGAAAACAACATTAAATATTCAGTGGGTTTCTAAACTGTACTAAATTATTCTAGGCAAATCACAGCCACTTTCAAACATTGCCCCACATACGCTTTTAAATTTAAGAATAACATCAAGTACGTAAATGCAGTTGTATAATATATTATTCTATTGTAAAATTTTATATAAAAATCTTTTATTTTATATTCCTAAAAATAAAAGTTTTTCCATTCTCTCAATATAGACAAGTATATAAAATTCCCCTGGTTCAAAAAGCTGCAGAAGAATTGGGCGATAAACTTCTGACAGAAGTGAAACAATAAAAAATGCAGTATCCGGTCAGAGTCCTGTATATTGGGGGATAGTACAAGATTCTCCCCTGGGACGGCCATGGAGGACTGTTGGGGTTTTGTACGCGTTCAAACTATACCGCAACTGTCACTGTCACTCAACAGGGGAAGCCATTGTTATTCCAACTTTTACGTTTAAATCATACAATTTCGCTGGTTGGAAAGGAATATAAGTATAGAAATAACAATCAAAAAACCTAACTACAACTAAAATAATGGAACATTTCGCTTTGTTTCAAAACATAAATAGATTATTCAATAAATTATTGATTTTCATATAGTTCAAAAAGCGCCGCTCGGTTTTTATTAAACATAAACGAATTAAAAATTGTTATCGCTACATTAAACGGGTATCACAAAAATAGAGAGTCGTGTTGTTGTGAGCGTACATCAAATTTTATTGTAAATAAAGTTACAATTAATTGATTTTCTCTTTAAATTACAAATAAATATAACTATGTATAATAGTTGAAACCACAAATCGTTGTAAATAGTTTATAAAATATTAGTTTTCAGTAGTTAGTGCTGGTTAGTTAATTTAGGTTTTTGGCAAATCAACCTATTAAAATTAATTACTGTGTTTTTTTCAGAGATCTCATAGAGGTTATGAGTATCTTAGAATCCTTAAACGCTTTGTTTCATAATATTATAATTTTTTTCTGTTTTCTTCAGCTATTTCGGTTTTTTGCCTTCCTTTATGTATTTTATAACTTTTTCTCATTGTGTTTTTGCATTTTGCTACTATTTACGGTTTTTTGCCTTTGTTTATATATTTTATAATTTCAAAATTTCTTGCATTTTCCCGCTTTTTTATTTATTGTTTTCAAAAAATTGTATTGTCCTCTTTTATAAATTGCTTTTTGTATGTTTTTTCCACTAAAAGCGGTTTTTACATTGGTAAATTAATTTAAAGTTAAATTACCTTTTTATTTGCCTAAGCGTATTATACGCCTCCATTCCAATTTTTCTGTTCTTCGGGTTTTTTATTAATTTGTAATTACCTATTATATATCTGTTTAATGAAACAATTGTCGCAGTATAATTTAATATAATTTTAAAACTTTACAAACCTGTGTTTTATTAAAAATAATTTATTTGTGCTTTCGGTATTATGAAAACCGACCAACAGTCGCTATTTGTTATTTTGCATAGTTGTACAGCTTTTAATGAAAGGTCCATCAAAATAACATCACAACATTTATTACAAGCCTCGGTAGCGCAGTAGGCAGCGCGTAAGTCTCATAATCTTAAGGTCGTGAGTTCGATCCTCACCCGGGGCACAAGCTTTTTATTATGAATGTATATAAATAAAATTTAGAAATCATACCTAACTGTGTTCTTAAAATAGAAACCAAATTGTTATTGTGTTTAGTATCGTAAAATTATTGATTTTTTTGTGATTCAATAAAAATGTATGTGTAATATAAGTAAATTACTGAACATTCAATGTCCATTTTTAATTAGAATTCCCAAAATTGATAAGAATCAGCAACAATCAAGTGTCGCTATTAATAAAAATCATAAGAATGTTGTTGTTTAAAATTTGTAATAAGATGAAAAAACGCTTAAAATCGTATACAAATTAATGAAACAGTATGGGTATCTTAAAATACATACATTATTATAGTTATTTGAAAATTAATAGAAAATAATAAAAGCGGATGAAACAATAAAAACTATGCATAAAAAGCAATAAAAATGCTATATAATATTTATTGCTGAAAATCAAGACAAACTTAGCTTAAATCTACTGAAAATAAATAAATATTATGAAAGACATTAAAAAATTGCTGAAAATATATGAAAATCATAAAAATTAATAATGGACATATCAAAAATGATCAAAATAATAGAAAGCAGTTAAGATCAAATATTTATTAAAATATAATTGATAAAAAGCATATTATGTAAAATTAAATATTTTATAATAACCAAAAATTTGAAAAGTGGGCTTAAATTATATTGATAAATATACAAGTAGAGGCCAAATTTAGACAGATTGATAGCCTATAGTAACAGGCAATCTCGGAAAGTAGAAATGATAGAAGAATTCTGATAAGGTTGTCTCGAGCGAATTTTATAAGAAGCTAACACATCTTATGGGCACTTTTTTACTTAGAATCATTTTTCCGACTTTAAATTTTGGGAGTATTTGATCAATTTTTTTTTCAAATAGAAACCATAGCGCGCTGTATTTTTATAAAATGTGAAATTTTATCCTGATTGCAACGATATATAGTTTATTGGGTTTGCAGTTACTAATAACAAATTCTTTTTTATTTTTCCAAAAAATAATTTTAAATCCGCCTTGGTGTGGATTTAAAATATTTTTTGTGTGTTCGTGCATGAAATTATTCACACAACGCTATTAACATTTATTTGAAATTGTAAAAGTTTATTTATGACAAGTTAAATAAAGAAAACTTGTTTTTAAATAAAAATAGCTATTTTATTTTTTTGCTTAGTAAAAACCGCCCGTTGGTAAGAATACGCAAGAAACAATGTAAAACAAGTAAAAACGAATAAAATCAATTACATAAAATATCAGTTTTAGCAGTTCTTTATTAATTTCTATAGATTTTAATTTTATTAATGACAAAAAATGTAATTATCCATTTTTGTTAATAGCAAGCCCAATAAACTATATATCATTGAAATTAAGATAAAATTCTACATTTAAAAAAAAATATAACGTACTATAGTTTCTAATTGAAACAAAAAGTATAAAATATTTAAAAAAAGTAAAGTCGGAAAAAAATACTGACTACGATAATGGATTCTAGGTAAAAAAGTGCCCATAAGATGTGTTAGTTTCGTTTCCATAACTTAAGAAATAAACCAAATAGAAGCTATAATAGAAAACGGCTAATTTCAAAAATCACGTTTTCTTTGGAAACTAAAATTTATTGAAAAATCTGTTTACTACCATTAAACTTATCTCAAAAAATTAGCCCAAGACAACCTTATCAGAATTCTTTTAGCATCACTAGTTTTCAATATAGTCTATAGTAACGTCCAAATTTGGCCATCGTCTACATAAATTGAAAAAATTGTATTAGATTTTTTTCTCACATTTGTATAAAAAATAATGGGAATTTAAAAACACAACATTTTTTTTGTTTGCTTTAAAATCTCATTTGAAAATAAGTAAAAACGTTAAGTCGGCCGGAAGTATTCCGAACGATCGGTTTATTATATTTATATTCCGTAAATATGTTTATGTACAAGGTACATATGTAATTTCTTTGTTGTATATTTCGTATTTTATTAAAAGTCCTAACTCATGGTAGTTATACCATATTATGAAACTTTTAATGCAATTATACTATTTTGTTTTACTCATCTTCACACCGCCATACCAGTTATTACATGTGGCAAATGTGCAATTTTGTTGTTACTTGGATTATCTGATGGGCGTCCTTAGCCTAGACACTGATTAATTATGTCTTCGCTTAACTTAATAATATTTATTTTATTTAATACTTTTGTAAAAAATTACTTGATGTATCAGCTATTATAATCAAAATTACTTTGTAAGTATAATTTTAAAAAAGCCAAACATTATATGAGCGGTACTTTTGACTTTATTGCGTTTGAAAACTAATGGCATATAAATTAAAAACGCAGCTATAAAGTCCAGTCAACAAACAAAAATGCTTAGACGTAAACACCAAGCAGTGAATATGTGCACAGAGGGGCGTCTCAACGTGCAAGCCTGATTTTAACGGTACTGGGTACCGGGTACATACCGTCCCTTGAATATTGTCTGTTGTGGTGCACAAATTCCTTATGCTACGGCGCCTGTTTACCGAGACGAGATTATGCGATTTAAAATTTCAACAACTAACCAGGTAATGTATTACTGATTTACGCCAAGTTTGTTAAAAAAGTTTCAATCATAAATTCTGTATAAATTTGATAAAAAACTGGCTTGTTTGAAGAACTGAATATTCAAAGAAGAGAACTGCATTACAATATATATATATTTAATGTTCATTTTGGAATTTACGCAATGTTCTTGGGTCAGAGAAGTTGCAAATAAATTTCCCGTAAAAGAAAAAATCGAATTGATTCAATAAAATTTTGCATAGTATATAGGTACTTCATCGTGGACGTATTAGAACATTTTTTGCACATTCTATAAAATAAGTAAAACCTATAGAACCAATACCAAAAAATTTTAGAAAATGGTATGTGGATCATTACAACAATAGGCAGCTATAAGCCCGTAGCTGGAATGAAAACTCACATAAGGCAAGCATATTATTTGACTCAGAATCAAGTTTGAATGCTAGTTAAATTTTAAATAATTAATTATTCATTTAAAACCATTTCAATAAAGAGACCTATGATTCTGTTGCTATGATACAAATTATTGTAAGAATAAAAATGCTTATAAAGTATGCAGTATATAGTAAACTAGATTTGTATGAATTGGTCCTACGTATTTTGCCGAAGTGAAACAGAAATATTTTTACGCCATGTCCACACTATTCGATGTTAAGGTGTCGTAAGCCTAATATCAATGAGATTTTGATAACCAAAACTGTGACATTTGGTGAAAGTATAGCACACATGCAAATTACAAAGTTTTTTCAATACCTCACCAACGTAACGTGGTCCGTTAGAAAAGGATGTAAAGTTCAATAAGAGCGTACGTGGATTGTATGATTTCTTGTTATTTTGAGTCCAGTTTTCCATTTCACCTCCGTGTTATTATTGAGTGAGCGTAGTAGCGTACGATTGGTTATTATTTTGCGTCCCGTTCTTCACCCAACCGTAAAATGCAATTGTCACGGTAATCTGTATAACGTCAACCAATAACTTAAACTATTAGCTAGAGAGTTTTGTATTTGGGACCTCTCATTATATGGCCTAAATAGTCTTTCTCTTTTTTTATGGTGTTAATAACTTCACATTACTTTTGTATGTTATTCAGTACTTCATTGTTCGCGATCGTATCGGTCTCAAATGTTCCCAATTTGTCGGTATGATTCTTTTTGAGAATCCACGATTTAATCCGATGCAAATGTGTGGAGAATAAGTATCAATCAATGCAGCATCCTCATCTTGAAATTTATATTGATATTACTAATATATCTTCTACAATTTCATAAATATTGATCTCTCTGTTTACTCTTGTATTTATATTTGTTGGTTGTTATTGTCTTTCGTTTTCATTCTGTGGAAATTTTGTAAATACCATTAGCTTAGTTTTATTAAAGTTTATTTTCATGCCGTATTTATTACATCAATCGTTTAGTTTTTCTAAAAGGTGTAATATTTCTAAGATTTCTTGCTAACAGGACGTCATTAAGGATATTATTAACAACTACTCCTTTTATACATATTCTCACCAATTCCTTTTCCAAAATTTCAATAAAATAATTTTTGTTCCTCATACCACGGCAGATCTCAATTTCTTCTGTTAGTTGAATTCCAATTTTTGCGTTAGCTCTTTGGTCACAACATAAATTATTGGTAATTCTAACGTTATCCAAGTTCATGCCCTTAATAAGAAGCAGCTGGCGTAACTTATCATGTTTACTTTATTATATATTTTTTTATATTGTCTACCTAGCTATGAAATCAATATGATATTGCGATAATTTTCTTATGACAAGTTTCTGTGACATTTTGTAGTGTCATCTCCAAGTTTGGTTCTAATCGCTTAATATTTGTCATTTTTATATCAGTTTAAAGAGGTGAAAATAAGTGATTTGAAACGTGAACACAGAAGCGTCATGGAATTTTTATCATTAAGAATGTTGAAGACCGCGAAGTAAAAGTTTTAGTAAAAAGAGAGTATTAGAGAAATAAGAATATCAGAAACAATAAATAAAAATTCTACATTAAGATTTGGGATTTATAAAGTGTCGGCACGATGGATGCTCAGTACTCAACAAACACCGTGTAAAAGATAAATTACCGAAGAGAATTGTTTTTGATTGTTTGCTTTTTTCCAAGATGAAGACTACTTTTATAGAATTGTAACTGGGAATAAGGCCTGGGTACACCGTTAGAACATTCCCACAAAACTTGAGTTTTTGCATTGGCTTCATATGGGCTCTCCATCACCAAACAAGGCAAAAACGCAATTTTATTCAGAAAAAGTAATGACGCCAGTTTTCTGGGATGCAGTACGCCAAAGAACTGAGCCACTTTGGTGGTTTGTAGAATTAAAAACCCCTTTCTTCTATTTTAAGTATTTGAAACAAATCTATTTCGACAAATGTGTATTTTTGATAGACTATATGATGTATGTGTCATTTAATGAACCTACGAAATACAGCACTTACATTAGTGATTTTTGACATAGTCCAATAATTTCCTTGCCGATTAAAATATTGTACTTATTTAATCTTAAATTTTGTTTTAAGTTTCACTTAAGTGTGTATTTTTAAATACTGTATAACAGCGCAATAACTACAACATGATAAAAGTTTTTATTAGAATTTATATACTATAATGATTGTATAATTAATTGTATTTTGCTTGTTTAAGAAAGTTATTAATACTTAAAAAGCACATTGGAAACTGCCACTGAAATTTTGCAAACAAATGTATGCGGAACATTGCGAGTGTTGTAGCATCAGTACATTTTGGCTTATCAGCAGAAAACTTCCTGAACCGGGGTCCGTGCTGCGGTGCAAATAGTGATCAAACAAACGTACATTGAAACGGTGCGAAATTCATTTACAGTGCACGTTCAACCTGTTTATTTTCGGTATGATTTCGCACTGGTGCCGGTTATATCTGGGAGTATGGGGCAATCCACCCCCAACGCTGCTGCTGTATGCATATCTCTGTTAATCAAAACGTGTTATTGTGGAAATAACATAGATCATCCCGATCTCATCAGCGCAGATATACCAACGGGGCGGGGCGGCCTCTATTCTCTCGGAAAATGTAATTCGCCAGCCCGGCCGGGCCAGAAAGACCGATCTTCCAACTTTTAATTAACGTCCGAGCATTTTAAATCTAAGTAATTTAGGGATATCCACTCCGTCGGCCAAGTGATTTGTGTCCAGTTTAGCCGCTGACGAACGGCCAGACGCAGGTGCATAATAAATCATGACGCATCTGCGCGACTAATTTTAGCAACGTATCGCACGGGAATTATCAATATTTTTCATCCTGAAGGCGACCAACCGACCCAAACCCCTGCAGGACCCGTAATAAATAGACATATTCACTCACTTGCAAATTATCATCAAGTATATAACTACATTGGATCGTTCGAAATTAAAAAGTTTCGCAAAAAATGTTACTGTGCGTATTATTACATTTTATATTAAATTACATATACATATTATATTGATTAATTGAAAAATATTGGTGTTTTAAGCTACATAAATGAACAATTTGTTCTTTAATTATTAGTTAGTTGATTGTTGAAAAAACCAGAATGGTTCAAATGTGCCACATTAGGTATTATATAAATCTAAGTAGAAGTCCTACGTCGCAGCATGCAGCTGCTCAACTTGTTTTACTTTCACTAAATTAGAGTACGAGCAACAATCTGTGATGCCACAAGCATCAACACAATGCAATTTCTTACATAAAATCTTATACAAGATAAATAATATTTCGATAAACTGTACAAGATTTGGTATAAAAAATTACATTGTAACTTTTCAGTGCGCTTTGGTACAAACAAGCCGAAAATAATTTTAAAATGCTGAAGAAATTTTGCACTCAAGTTGTGTACGACTTTTTTTACAAATTTATTGATATAATACAAAAATAATTAATGTCATAATAAAAAACAAACAAAGATTTATTCTATATTTATTACAATTTCATTCAAACTTGTAAGCAGTAAATCAATTATTTATTTATAATAGTTATTTATTATAACTGTATTTATTTATATTGTTATAACTAGTTGTTGCCAAGAAACGCACAGTTTAGGTGCGATCGAGCATATTACGCACAGCGTGTGTAAAGGCTCGTTTACGCAATTAATTTTATGTACAAAATTGCTCATTTACGATAGTGGTCGTAGAAAAATTACTTAAATCTTAAATTATCACATTCTTTTATCTATCGTGTATTATTTGAAATTAGAGTAGCAACAGGCTAATAAATATCTGCTATTATGTAATCAATTTGGTTCACTTTTACCGCCTTTGAAAAACGGCACAAGAAACAATATCAATTTTTAACTGTCAGAGAAACAGAGTTGTTATATAAAAATCAAGCATATGATAAGTTAACAAACAAATTAAACAAAATTGAGCCAACTGCAAACCGTGTTAGAATAATTTCAAAAATAATAAGCATTAGAACAAATATTAGCAGTTGTTCAAGTTGAATTGTCAAGTAAGCAGATACGTGTATTGCCAGCATTATATCTTTATTCTTATTATATAAAAATTATATATTGGCTCCATATTGGCTCCAAATCTACTTGTTCGATGTGCGGACAGTTAAATTTGTAAAATTATGAATTGTTGACCACAATTTGCCAGACTTGAGTCCAAGTGTCATAAAACAATGTATTTATGCACATTTTGCCAAGCCACCCCAGACGCGTTGGCCATAGCAAAACAGCTACCCATGCTGAGTCGGTCATTTGGCCACACATCAAAGATGGTAAATAGAGGCAATAAACTAAAATGATAGATGTGTTTGTGATTTTAGGGAGTCGCTAAACCCCGACCTATATTTATTGTTCAGATCGTAAATACAAGGTACAATAAAGTAATAAATTTTATTAATAAAATAAGTATCAATGTTTTTATATTTTCAAATTTGCAAACAAAAATTAATTATTATATTATTGTATATATTAATATTTAATATATGGAATTCCATTATATTTTATTTGTTTAATAGTTTTTTTTCTTTATATTAATAATCTTACAATTAATCGAATACGATTCGCTTGCAAATTTGTCTTTTGTCAAGTTTTAACTTATATAAAACAAATAAAACTTTGTAATTACTATTTATTTAATTAAAATAAAGAATATGCTTATACTTAATAAACAATTAATTTTTATTAATCATTTTATAAAATTGTATATAATAGCGAAATATCAAGTGATATCCCAATATCCCTTGTAACAAAAGGTCGCGGCAACATGGGACACATTTCTACACCAGACTTGTTTACTTCAATTGGACACGGAGCGAGTGGTTCCAATGTGTGGCCGGTCAAGCTGGCTAAAATCTTGTCGAAAATTCTTAGCCAATGTGGATATGTAACATAAAGTATGAGACGTGTCGTTCCTCCTCATCAAGCGTCTACGTTCTAGACGCTTGATGAGGAGTCACTGCCAGATGTCGCAGTGGACTGGTAACGCTGGCCAACATAGCGTTGCAAATTGCAATAATTTAGCTCGTGATATGTCGACTAGACGCTACGTTTGGTTGCAAAGCCTGGCCGCCTAAATGAAATCCTATCTTTAGGTAATATAGAATGATAAAAACAAATCGCCTATAAATCAATATGTCTATATAACAAACTAGCAAAGATATTAGAAAAAGTTGTTAAAAGATGAAAAAGGGAGAAATGTGGTTAAGAAAATTGACTAAAAGCAAATAAAAACTATATTTAATCACCATTACTTTAATTTTCAAGTCATGTTCGAAATGTCCACAACCAGCCGCGATGCAAGCCTGGAAACGCAAAACCAATGAATTATAAGCTGAAGCAAAACTTTCGTAGTAGGATCATATATGCACATTGTAACAGTTATTGATACTCTCTGTACTGATAGTAGCTTTGTCGGGCCAAAAAAAAGAAAGAATAAAGTTAAGAACTTGCACAAGCTGTTCAAAAAGCCATTATTAAAATGCAAATTGTTGTACTTAATTTTCTGATTGTAAGTGATAGATAGGTTGGTAATGGTAAGAATGCATATCTTTTTTTGAAAATTCTCCAAACAAAGTCTTTTATTATAAAGTAATTTCCGTGATTTACTATTATTTTTTTCAGCAAAAATTAAATAAGTTCAGAAAACTTCATGGTTTGGTATCTCCAAAATAAAGGCCGTTCAACAATAAGTTATTTCGTATTTTTTCTTTCTTGGATTTTAGCTCAAACACAATTTTTTATGTTTGCCTCCTAGTATAAATCACCATGGATCAAAAAGTGCTTTCAATAGCATAATATGAGATACAATCATAGATTCAGCAGAAAAGAAGATTAAGAGACTTGTAAAACAATACCACAGAGTTGACAATAATGGCACTTGCGGATGACGTAGTCGGTAGAAATATAGACACAGAAATGATAAAGAAATGGATGAAAAATAAAACGTAAGATTAACTCCATAACACTTAGACGAGTAGCGGACAATCTGAACAAATTCAGGTAGAAAATTATTATTTGGCTAACCAGAAAGACAAACATTAAAATAAAATTCTTCAGAGTTACAGTTATAGCAAGGCATAGAAGAACGGTCAAGGAGGCTACTAGTAACAGCAACTAGTAGCAACAGTAGCTACTATCAACAGCGGTTACTAGCAACAGCAGCTAGGAGTAAATGATTGTACGCTTCAAAAACATGGGGAGACACATTAGAAACAAAAAAGAACAGTAATTAAATAAAAAGAGTTACAAGATTAAACTCCTACATGACGATGTTGCACTAGAGGTACCTGAAATTGAGGCAACACTTTCCGCTGATTTGATGGTAGAAAATATATTATACATTAGACATAAAGAAAATGATATCTGAAAAAACTAGTATACAAAAATTTAAAAAAACAAGTTAAGAGAATACAACAAGAAAATGTCAAAAACAACGAAGAAACAAAAAAGAGGAAGATTGACAAAATAACCAATAAAAAAATTGAGTAGAAAATAAAACTTAGAGTTATTATACCGGCTGATAACTGAAACAGAAACAGGTTTTGGCTTAAGATACATCATAAGACCCTATCTAACCGCTAAAAATTTGAAAAATATTATTTTCAATTTAACCCGAAATAACACTAATTTTGTAATTTTAAATGGAACACTTGGTATATTTTTGCAAAAATTGGAAACGATATGTTAGAAAATTTTAGCGCCAAAGTAGGTTTATTTCAACGCATAAAAATTTCATTAAAAAATATTCATAAATATAAAAGATATGGGCGCGTACCTGTTTCATATAATACATTATTTTAACAATATTTTAAAAAATAAATTTATTAAAGAAAAAAAAAGAAAATTCATTATTATATTACTATATATTCTGTCAAAGAGACAAGCATAATAATGCAGAACATACGCTATTAGATTACCAACCGTCGGAGGAAGCTAGTAAACAATAAAGGAAAATACTGTAAATCAAAACTGTTAAATCTACAATCATTAAAAATTGCATTCATGTGACAGAAAATTCTGTATCATCATTGATTTAATCATTGTTTCTGATGTAAATATAATCAAATCTAGTAAAGTTATAGCTATGCATCGTATAACTCATGGCCTTGTAGAATGCTATCTTTTTTTACAAAAGTAAGCAATAGAAACCAATCTTTAAAACATATCGTAAGCTAGGCGAAATCGATTATAACTCATTTCTTAAAAATTTGAATAGTATACTTTTTTCTGAAATTTATTATATGGAAAATATAGATACCAACATTTTATTTTTTAATGAATGCATTGCGTCATTATTCAATATGCATGCTCTTTCAAAAACTATAAGAATAACTGAAAAACATAGTCCTTGGATCACTAATAGCATTATGGAAATGATGAAAGCAAGAAATAAAAGTATCAGAAGCTACAAAAAATATAAAACTCATCATTCTTGGGAACACTACAAAAGCATTCGCAATTCAACCAATTCTGAAAATAGAAGGGAGAAAAAAATATATTGGATTAATATTAAAAACTAATAGTATTATTGAAATGATGAAAGCAAGAGATAAAAGTTTCAGACGCTTGAAAAGATACAAAACTCAACATTCTTGGAAACACTACAAAACTATTCAAAATTCAAGCAATTTTGCAATAAAAGAGAGAAAAACGCATATTGGAGTGGTATTAATAATATTTCTAAAAATAAGTAGAACTTTTTGAACGACTTATTTATCAGCAATAAGGAAACGATAGAAAATCCGGATGAACTATCATCACCTAATGACATAAATAATTATTTCGTTAAATCAAATGCTGTATCAAATAAACCGATATTCTAAATTATTATAATAATAATAAACACAACAACTTTACTACCCTTCTCAACTTCATACTTTCAAATAGCGCAAAAATTGCTGCAATAATAAATAAAATAAAAACTAAAAGTGCTAGTCATGACGGTTTTAATATAGATATGATTAAGCTTTGTTATCCGCATATTCTTCCTTTCTTAACGCATATTATCAACTGCTGTATAGAACGCTCTTACTTCCCTGAAAACTGGAAGTTATCTGTTATAATACCATTACCAAAGGTTGCCTCGCGTAAAGAATTTAAGGATCTTAGACCCATCGGCATACTTTCAGTTACAAGTTAAGTTTTTGAAAAAATAATTGACATACAAATTCAAATATACTTAAATAAATACAATATCCTACCCAGTAAACAAAGCGGTTTTAGAACACAGCACACCAACAGCTCTACTGGATGTTGCCGACGATATAATTTCAGCTACTGACTCTTTAAAAACCACTGCTTTAATTAAGTAGTTGTTTTAAGTTGAAAATATTTGAAATTTTAAAAATAGTAATAATATTTTGCTTGACTTCACTAAAGCTTTCGATACTATAAATGAAACTGAAAAACAAGAATAAATAGAGAGCACTAAAAAATTTGCACTGTGCTAAGAAAACAGATACAGTTTCAGGTTTCAAAGATAAATAACTCTAATAATTAAACCGAACTACGCGAGAAAAAAGATTAGTTGCTAGTGTCGTACGTAAAACACAGAAACAAAAAAATTTGTACTTATTGCTTCTAGAAAAAATGCTTTAAATTATGTTGACAAACCAATAAGTGAAATCTCTGCAACTCTTGCAATTTTTACAATTTCCTCGTTTTATTTGCTCTATTACCAAATAGATTAACTATATTACGTCACAGCCACTAAAATATATTTGATTTTTCTTTATGTTAGTTCACACAATTTGTAAATCGAATGTACAATCTTGTGGCTAGACTAAAAAGAAATATTAAATAGGCGATATCTACTAAAAATGTTGTATTATTTATTTAATACATATATTTAATAGAAATTTCAAATATGTCTTCGAATATTTCAATATAGTCAGTCAGACAGGACGTGAACTGATTCTTATTAACACTATTCGTATATATATATATATATATATAATTCTGTCAACACAATATATTTTAGTTATAAATAAATGAGAGAGAGAATACTTATTGTCAGTAACACAAAGTTGTACATTTTGTATATAACGACTAAGACTAAATTAATATAACAGCATATGATAGATATGGGAATAAAAACATAAAAATATGTAAAATAGTACAAAATAAAAGAATACAATTTACGCAATAAAATATCATTCATACAAAATTCAAGACCCGTTTTACACATTTCCCAAAGTTACTAATAGCAACGCAATAAACATTCGTTTGCCATTGTAAATAATAAAGTTTGTGCAGAGGGTAGAGTGATGAATTGGAAGTCTGAAATTAATATTGTTAGATCTAGTATTGTGTGCTTAAAAATTATTATTTATAAACAATTTATTAAAAAGGCCCATAGTTTCTATAACAATGAAGCATGGCAAAGTTAGTAATCCATGTTTTTCAAATTGTGGTTTACACGATACTAAATTACTTTTTTCCAAACATAATTCTCAAACCTTTTTTACAAGACAAAAGTTTGATTTATTAGTTCTTTGGAAGAACTTTCCAGAATGCAGCACCGTAACGTAAATAAGATTCCACAATAAACCTGTTTAGCAACTTCAGATTATAATCTGATTTTAAACCAAGGAATCCTACTAAATTAGAATGAAGATTTGGTATATAATATTTAAAATAGAGATATTATTGTTAAGAAAATATATTTTCTATATTACAAATTAAGATATTAATATCTTTACCGGTTTAAATTATATTTGTATCATTTGCAGATGAAGTAAAATAAAGTTTAATTTAACAATCTGCTTTCTGTTTGTTAAGAAATCTGCAAACCAAAATAAAGAAATGCCTCTACATCCATAATGTTCAAGTTTCTGAAACAAAATTAAAAGATTTACGCAATCAAAAAAGCTATAGCTAGACCACAGAATGCTGCTACAACAATGTATATTGTAACGTTATCACTCAACGTAAGGTTTAAGTTTCATACATTTCAAGATATTTAAATATTCTTAGAAGTTGCGTGTAACATAACCATAATTTTATTAGAAATTATGGATTCGAAAATGCAATTTAAAAAGACCTAAATTACAACTTTTAAAATATGCAATATTAAATAAATACCTCATCATCGGCAATTCATAATTAATCCATTTGGTAGAATAAATGTGTAATCAAACAATTGAAGTTTTACCTGCAAGAAAATAATTTAGATTAATATTATATCTGTTATAATTAGTGTAAATAATAGAGTGACATACGGTGAACTAACAGAAAAGGTAGAGAAGTACAAATACAAGAAAGAAAGACCCGTGTAAATGAGTACAATGAAAATTATAAAAATATAATAAAAGCCGACGACATGCCATTGTACTTAGAAAATGGTAGGTTTAGTAAAAAGGAAGAAAAGTTGATGGCAAGATTTAGGTGTGGAAATGAGAAACATTTATCAAAATTTTCAATGGATGAAGAAAAAAGTTTGCAGAATGTGTGGAGTAGCCAATATATCAATTGAACACATGTATATGTATATAGCGAGATGAGAGAGTAACAAATAAAAAGAATGTTTTAATTTTAAACGGGGAAATAAGAGGCATAAACCGAATAAAATCGGTATAACAAAGAAGAAACAAATTGTAAATAGATAAGTAGTTAAAAATATTTATGCAATGTAATTTGATGTAAACGAATAATTTTTGGAAATGGGTGTGTATACTGTATATGTTTTATAAATGCAATTTGCAAAGCCAAAAGGCAAAGAAATAGACGAATAATATTATTATATCTGTTAGAAATTCAACGAATGTTAATCTGTCATAGTATTATACTATGTCGTACTTTCAATTCTGCAATATTTTTATATTATGTGGTTGTTAGCAATAAAACAGTATTGCAATCTCCCGGTTGTTTATTATGTCCGTTACTTTTGTGAATAATTCAAGTAAAATTGGTAGCTGAGGCGAACATTTTCCGGGTAATCATACATATCTTGGATATGGGTTTATGTAAGTTGAGAGAAGTTTAATCTGCCGGGCATGAATACATTCTCTTCTCGAAATGCACGCAAAAGCAGCCGCTGCTTGGATGCGGAGCGGTAGCTCCGGCAGTAGAAGCCATGAAACTTAAAATTGAATTGAAAAGAGGAGCGAGTGCGAATTGCCCATAAGATATTTACCAACGTAATCCTAAGAAGGCGAAACATACAGGTTATACATGGATTATGCAGGAACTTTTTACAAATGTGGAAGGTGGGTAGAGGAATTCGGTTAGCTTAGTGAGGTGGTGGTGACGGTATTATGTGCAATCTGGCACTGCGCTAATTTCCATGTCACAAGGCTACAGATGGCCAACAGTAGTTTCTCCTGTGATGAGAATAATGCATGAAAACGGACCGGGTCCATCTCGATGTTTATGCATATTGGATGAGAGACACGCGTTGCCTGCCCGGCCTGCCTACCCGACTGACTGACGAACTGAGCTCACGTGCCTCCAACATACTACTACCAACAAACAGCCTGCTTTATTTGATTTTCCGTTACCAGAATGTAACTTCGCGAAACTTGAGCGCATTGTTATTTTAGACAGGTGAAACTCAATACACATGTATTACTAAAATAACTCAGCGGCGCTATTTATCCCTGCAATAATGCAATATATCGCATCAAATTCACATTCTATCATCAAAAGTTGCACGGCTTCAATATCCAATTTAACAAACTCATTCATCAACTTCAACTATTAATAATTTAATCATAAATGTTTTCTTTCAAAGAATTTTGTTTGGCCCTTATTTCAAACTCCATCATGTTTAGAATTTTAGCCCTCAAAGACATCAAATTAATATTCCTAAAATTGAGTTTTCATAAATTTGAAATGTAAAATTATATTATAATTAATTAGTCCAAAGAATAAAAAGAATTAAAATAATTATTTTATTTGGTTTATAATAATGTTTGCTGAAACGTAAATTCCTTCATTCACCATCATTGTTTACTTTCTAGTTGCTAGGTAGTGCAATATGGTAATATGTGTTTTCTTAAACAAAACTTGCTGATGAGTTAGCCAAAGAAAATAAGAAGAAACACGACGCTGCACTTCATGTTTCACTTGTCGCAAAATTTCCTGCTAGCTGCAATTAAGTATCCTATATATTTTCACTCAGCGTCGCTAACTTCGAGATTTATACATTATTCCAAAGTTGTTGAAAAAAAAACGTAATTTATAAACGTAAATAATTATCAATTGTTTTATTAGTTTATCAAAAGTCAATTTCCTTTGTACAACAAACTGCTTTCTTGTATTGTGTTTATATAAGTTTATTAATTAAAATCTGGTTAATCTGGAATTAAGGTGAGATGAAAGAATAAATACTCATTTTTGCTAAGTTTGCGTATATTTAAATTATTTTTAGGATATTTTACAATATATATATATATATATATATATCAATGAGGAGAATTCCTTAATACTCGTTAATTTGTATAAAAACAGCAATCTTTCTTGAGCATTTTTTACAGAACATTATAAAAATGGCAACTACTTTCATTTTATATGGACAATTGTACAGTTCTTTATAAGGCATTAAAATCTTCACATGTAATGCGACAAAATAAAAATAATTAACAAAAATAAACACACAAACGCACAAGATATTTTTATAAAACAAAATAATGGCACTTCGCTCAAGTTAGTTTTGCTCTATATAACTGCTTTACAATCAAGGAATTTCGCTTATGAATGAGAGACATCTGTGTAGTAGATTACTTCCGAATAACGTAATAAAGCTTTGTACCTATTGGCTATTGTAATTCAAGTTCTATTAGAATAAATTTAGACAATTTACTTCATTCACACGTATTCAAAATTGCTTTCAAGTAAATTTCAAGTATTGAGTAATTTTGTTAATGATATTATAATTAATTTAATTATAATAAAATTAATAATAAGAAGTAAGCCGCTGGTTAGTGCATTGACTTAAAAGGTCGAGAGCGTCAGGTTAAAAAAGTCACAATGAGCACACCGTATATTCCATGTACTGTTTAGATATTGCGTGCCCAATAATTTAGGTTAAAATTAAGAAATTACCGGCAAAATTCCCATGGGGTTAGCCTCTGGCGTTCGGTGATTATTCCTAAGCTAAGATGATAGAAATAAGTGAATAAAGAAAAAACAAAAAACTAATAATTCTAATAAGCAATCAATTTTGATAACTTGAAAACATTTTGAACCAATATTTATTTTAAAACCTTAAAACAATCAAATAATTCTAACGTAGATCTATTTTAACTATTTAATATTGTAATTTTATTATGTGAGCTCAGTGTGTTCCTACCAATGACTTGCAGCAAGAGCAGAGAGAGTAGTCACAAATTGCAATCTTGTCGTAGGTGGATCGCAATTCGGCATTATCCATAATCTGTGGTATCAAGGTAACAGTGCTCTCTCAGTCAATATTGAGCGCCTATATTCTTAAGCAGTTTTACTTTTACTTTTTTTATACCACAGCATAAATAATCACAGGTCAATTTCCAAATACGTATAAGTAAAATGTAAACATCCACCACCACATATTTCCTTTGATTATTTTGAGCTGCAAATATTGCATCGAATTATATATCTTCGATTTCAATAAAATTAAAAAAAAATTTAATCAAACATTATTTTATCTATTTTTACATTACTGTGACATAATTATAATATAACTAACTTAAAAATTAATATTACATGTTTATATAATAAAACATATGTTGAGTCGGCAAAAAGTCGCGTCTTGAAAACTTAAAAAGGTACACGTGTCCGTGGATCGTATTCTATTCATCTATTCTTCGCATCAGCTGTGGCTGAATGTATACAAGTTATAGTTTTAGCAAATGAAGTTTGTAATTGGTTAATTACGTTATTAAAACCCAAACAAATAGGAGTGAGCAATAAGCTAGTTACGTATTTGTTGGTCATCATTAGAGCTAATGTTAATATTTATAAAATAATATCATTAAACGTAAGCCGCGCCGCGCATTTACCGGATACATTATAGCTAAAATAAAAAATGTTATATCAATATGAAGTCACTCTCCAGCCTAGCTAGTAAAGGACTACTTAAAGTGCAGCGTTAATCGTTAGAATATTGGCTGCTACGTACAGATTGTAGATTTGTTTTTATAAATTTTTAACCTTTTTAACACTACTTGCATTTTATATACCGGATGTATCAAACCATCCGTAACAGTAATTTTTTGGAAAAATATTACTTCAATTTCAGGAAAAAAATTTATAAAAATACCAGAACAATTTTTTTCAATATTTGTGGTTTTCCAAAATATAACCTAGGGGCGCAACAGCATTAAATTTTATAATTTTTTTTTAATCAACTGTTAGCTTATTTATGCTTAGCTATCCTGCCACCCGTTACACTACGCCCTATGGCCAATGCACGCAAGGAATACACGCGTCCCCAGCGCCATTCGCTGACTGCCTCTCTCCCTACCCGCTCTCCTAAAATGTTTACAATTTGCCTCTTTGCTTTTTCGGACTCACACTGCAATATAAAACGTAACACTTCAACAAGATTTCCTAGAAAAGCTTTTTTTGAAATATGTATGGTTTCTAAATAAATACCAAAAAAGGCATTTGAAAAAAGTATAAAAAATAATACATAGAATAAATAAACATTTTAACAAACATGTTAAATTATAACTAAACGTTATAATAGATATTTAATGTGCATTCCATGTTGATCGATGTAGCTTTACACACAAAATAGTGCTCACTGCTCCAGATATTAAAATTTCACTAAAAGAGCGATAAACGTTTATAATTCTAAATTTTATATATTCTTTGATAGTTTTTACAAACTTGGTAAACCAAATTCTTTTATTCCTCTCCATAAAAAGAAATCCAAGAGCGTTAAATCTAAAAAACGGTTTACGACAAGTTAGCGACAACTTTTTACCGGACCTAAGATTGGATCGCATGGTTCGTTTTTATGATCGGCACATCAAAAAACCGAACCACCCGATCCAATCTTAGGTCCGGTAAAAAGTTGTCGCTAACTTGTCGTACAACTGGTAAATTGATTAAAAATTCAAATAAAATATTTTGCAAATAATGTGAATAACTTAATATGTAACTAAAATGTGTAGCGATAATTTTGCCATTTAGAATTCCGAACCAAATATTGATTGTGCAAATGTATTCGTTATCGCGCATATGGATACACATGATGGTTTTATTGAGCCCAGTATTGAGCTTTATAGCAATCTATATTATTATTACTCGAAGAAGTTACCTCGTCTGCCCGCAGTACTTTGTGGTAAAATCTTCGGTTTTGCCGCACGAACCATTCCCAGAAATTTGATCGGTTCTGAAAATCTAGTTTCTGTCAATTATTGGTGCAAGTACATACCGTAGGAGTAAAATTTATTATAATTTAAAATCTTCCATACAGGCTGATACGTGTCAATATATAACCAATGCGGCAAATATATATCTGCGTTTATTTTGTCTTCCACAGTTCGCCTATGTATGTATGTAGTATCATTGTCATACCAAAACTGCTTGGTTAAAAAATCCTACTTATTGTTTTAGTAAGTATGATAAATGAATTATAATTAAAAAACGAAACAAATCTAGAGATGTAATATCTATATCTATTCAGCTGTATCACACAACACCTATTATCCCATTTGAAAATATAAAGTAATTTTTGAAAACCTCAAAAAATCCTTCAAGTAGGCTTTGATTATATTTTTTAAGTAGTTTTAACGGCAAATAGATAATTTTTTTTTCTAATTATCTGTTGTACAGTACCACACATCACATATGGTCCCTTTGAAATTATAATGATAAATGTTACTACTAGCGTCATTTTTAAAATAAAAAAATGTAAAGTTTCTTAAGCAAATCTTATATATTTTTAATTTTCTACCCTATGATACCACATATAGCCTCCTTCCATGTTTGAGCAGTAAAATAAAATTCAAATGTTTAAGGTTTATATTTTATTTACAGCAAATAGTTGACTTTATAAAAAATTCAAACAAATGGTGCTTATTTTAGATTTTAAATGACACTTTTGGCATTCATTTGTTATTGCTAAGTCATGCCTCTACAAAAAAATGTTAAAGCAAATTTTGTTCATTTTCAAATTTTCTATTAATTGACACGACCTGCTTGTTTGTGTGTTTAAAAAGTATAACAAAAAACTTAGTTCAAATGCTTTTTTTTATTACTTCTACAGCAAACGGCTGACTTTATATATTTGTTTGAACAATTGTTGTTTATTTTTTGACTACCTATCCAATGATGTAACACATGCCTATGCTCCCATTTAAAATTATAAAGTTTAAAGCAATACTCCCAAAAAATGATTCAGTTTTGTTTAAATGTTCAAGTTGCAAGAAATCACGTTTCTCCAAAAAAGTCCCTGATACGGATAGTATGATAGACCCGTTATTTAAATATTTGAAGTACATGAGATTAAATAAAAATAAATATAACAACAATCAAAATGTGCAAAGTCGTATCACAAAGATTAAAATACATATTAATCTAGGTATCTTATAGTAAAACTTTTAAAGCTTTCTAATCGCTATTTATATTACAATTATATTCGTAGTCTAAGACATAATTGAACAAGTTTTGTTTAAAGTAGAGCAAGCATAACAAATAATTTTGAGGTCAATATAAAGTTTTATTATGTACACACAAAATTTTATAATCTATTGCATTTATTGTATTTATCGATTTTTTTCTTTTTTATGCGGGTCAGCACATCATAGTTCCCATTATATGCTTTCGTAAACCGGCGCTTTTTATTATGCCTTTCATATATAATCCTCAAAATATAAATTATCATAACAAATATTGTTACTTTAATGTTGTTAAATTGTTTAAAGAGATTTAGCCTTTGTTCACTTTATAATTGATTAAAAATGTTATAATATTTTAGACTTAATTTAAATGATTAGTTAGCGTCCAAATAAAGTACTACTTATGCAGTTACTTAATCTTTAGTTAATTACAACCTTCAGTTTAAAATCATTTACATTGAACTAGCAATATTTAATTGTCGATTAACTGTAAGTAAGCTACATTTAAATCTGGCAAATAAAAATTTAGCGGTAAAATATTTGTCAAAGGTTACATACATACATATAAGTGAGATAAAACCATATAATAATTATTAACATTATTATTTTAGTATTGAAACTTCGGGAATGTAATATTAAGCTAACTGACACTTTCAAGCCTGAAATTCTAGAGTAATTTAATCCGCAGATTCAATATGGTAAAATAAAATAAGGTTCAGTTAAAACTTTAACCAAGATATAAAATTTTAATCGGCAGTGGTGCAAACATAATAACATTTGTTGGCACTGGCACCCCTGTTTTCGCGAAACAATAACCAACTGATCATAAAATTCTAAACGAACGTTGCACAGCATACAAGGAATAATTGCACAAAATTGACCCTCGATATTTCTAGTCTTAACTCGTTCAAATTATTGTCGCATCATTTTGATGTCCATATAATTTGGATTCAACGCGATACGTTGAATCCAAATAAGAAAAAATTGTTAGGGGCCAAGTCTGGTGATCTTACTGACCAGCGAATTGTACTGCTATTCGATATAATTCTTTGGGGTAATATGTTGTGTAAATATTCTAACTACTACTATTCTAAAGTTATGAGCAGGACAGCCATCTTGTTTGAACCAAATATTATCAAAATTGTCGTTTAGATTCCTTGGTGAAGGTACAATTTAATATTGAAAAAGATTCAAATAAGTTACTCCCCTCAAATTTCCATCGATAAAAAAAGGTCTAATGATATTATTCTTATAACTACCGGCCCAAACATTCACGTTTTCAGGATACTTTGTCCTTGAATTTAATTGCCAATATTTATTATCAATAACAAAAAATCCGTCATGCATCATTATGTTTGTCATGTAACGGAAACGTGGATTTGTCAGCAAACACGATGTTTTCAATAAAATTGTTATCTGCATTTCCACGTTCTATTACTGTCTCACAAAATTCCATTTTATATTTATAGGAATAATATTTATGTTTTTATTAATCTTGTGAACTTCATCCACACAAATATTAGTTTCTACTGAAATTTTACGAATGGATAAATTTGAATCTTCTCTGATCATTAAACACACTATTATTTCCTGGATTTCGGTATCTTCACTTATTGTGAATATGTTATGTCATTTACAACCTACAATGTACTTTAAAACACCTAAAGCATCTTCTCGTTAAAATTTGCAATTATTGCTGCTATCGTCGACATGGAACGTATATGGCTATCGGCATATTTCACAGACAATAAATCCCTTACCTAGCACAAAGAATGGCGTTGAAAAGATAATGAGATAATCTCAATTTTTTCATTAAAGGTATACGCCATTATTTGTTATTGTTTACTGTTAAATATTAGTTTTTTGCCAGTTTTATTTTATTTTATTTTCCTCTGCAAAGGAGAAGAGGACAAAAAACAAAAATCAAACCGGAAAAAGCGAGAAAAGAAAAAGCTGACTTTAATGGTCCAAAAAATAATTGCTACGTTTCGAAAATGTGAGTAAGAAAGAGGCCAGCGGCAAAACAAAAAAGAAAAATGTCGATTGTTAAATATTATGACTGAGCAAGTTATTGTTTCCATGTCGCAGTCTGCACGAGTCTAATAGAACGGCTTTTCCGATCCCCTCTCTAGACGGGATTGAACCGAACGCTTGGCCTATGTACAAAAATTCCGTAAACAAACGGTATATTGACTTGCATCAAAGAATAAAAGTACTGAGTAACATGGTTATTGGAATCATCGGTTGTATTGTTAGTGAGTTTGAAATTGTATCTATAATGTTATAGGGTTATTGTAGGTGCAAACCCCCTATATACAAAATGGTTGTGTGTAATATTACTAGACATGTTCGGTTAAGGGCTCATATGGGGTTATTGGCAAAACCTGACGTAATGGGGTTAATTGGATCACGTATTCGGATTCAACATTATAATATAAAACATATAATAGACATACAGATCTATTTAGTAAGCATTGTTAAAAGTTGAAGATTGTTTAAATCGTTATATCAGTTACATTTGTCATACATAAAGACATCTAACATCGAAAATTCGTGTTCACATGCATTTTGATTGTTAAATTTAGAAAAAGTCTCAATAAGTTAACGGCCATCTTAGATGTGATGTTTAATTATTTATGACTTTAATTATTAATGACTGAGTCTTTAATCTTAATTTTTCGGCAAATAAGTTAAAATGAATAAGATTTTATTAGAAGCAGCAAACAAACATTTTATTAATAAAATATGTAATAAATATGCCGACAGTGGAGACGTCACGTTGGTCCAATTTAAAAGAAGCTCGAAACTACCTCGAATCGATATTGAAATTTATAAAGACGTATGCGTTACTGAATACAATTTTTCAAAAATATCGTTACCAAAATACTTAAAAGTTTGAAGTTGATGTTGTGACGTAATGATATCCTTACTATATTTTTTACAGAATAGGCCTAATAGACTTCCAAACCTAAACAAGGCTGTGTAATTATTGCAATTCTGGAAACAATGCACTACGAACGTATGCACAAACGAATAGACCAATACATTCCCATTTGCCCATTGGTTGTACTTCAACCCCTCAAATTGTTTTAATTTGAATCGTATAGTTGTTTCAGATTCACATCTTGCTATAAAAGTTTCACTTAAAAAATATTAGTATTACATTTTAATCAAATAAACAACGTATAAAATAACGTGGACATGATTATGAGTCTTGAAAATGATTCATGCAAGGAATTTTTAATAAAAGTACAACAGTCAATTATAATTATTTTTTTCAAATATTTGTTGTTTTTACATTTAAATATACTCTAGTAACATGCAACTGTTTTATAATTTTTTGTATTTTGTTGGTTTATTTAAGTTATTTTGTTTATTTCTCCACAAAGTTTTGTTGTTGAAAGTTGTTTTAAATGAGTTTTTTTAACCTTTGCGATATTTGTATGTGTGCATTCATTTATTTTCCATTTCTGATCTTTGCTTAGTCTTTTCCACTCTAAACATTCTGTTCCTTCTTGAGCATATAAATCATTAAACATATATAATTCTTCCTTATACAGGGTGTGTAACGGGAACTACGTGTTTTTATATTTACTAGTGCTCGGCCATTAAAAATGAAAGGGGCGTGCGACAGATTACACTCTATTCTTTGACTCATAGCATTTCGCTTTCAGTTATCATCATACAACAGCATACGTTAAAGCAACGTATATTTGCATATGATTGCTTTCTTAGAAGCGTCGAGCGGTAATTGTAATCATAATTTATCAAAATCAGAGTCATTCCTGCGCGTGACACAATCTTACAGTGGGTTAAGACATTTTCAATAATAAAAAAGAAAACTGCTGGCCCCTAATGTACTCGTAGCACATTGCAGGCTAACAGTCGTCAGCTGCAAAGCCCACGCCGCTCTGTCCGGAGTCATTCAGCTAAACTCTGAATCAGCAATCCTACTGTAAGACAGATTTTGTATGGAGAATTACATTTCTACATTTTCTACCCATAAAAGTTTGCGATTGTGCAGTAAATAAATGTAAGGGATTGCCCCAACAATGTAACCCATGTTCATCGTAATGTTGCGGTTAGATAAAATTGTCGGCATTACTTCGCTGAAAATGAGCGACAGTTACACAAACAACTTCTGAATAGCCCTGACGACAAATGTGCACTGCTCCAGCTTCCACGGCTCCATAGTATCTAAAATCAAAATGAGTGAAGTATTGGAATATAATCTATTGCAACCCGTCCTTTTTTAATGGGCAAATAGTAGTCAATCAAAAACATTTATTTGCCGTGACTCACCCAGATGATGATTTTTGTTTTATATTTTTGTTATATTACCAAGAATAAAATTTTAGTTTTTTTATGGTAAAACAGTTCATGTTATTTCTAATAAGAAATTGTTTCCATTTAAGATTATGCATTAAGTATCGAGATGTGCTATTGATTCTGCTTTAAGTTTGTTGATTTTGCTACTATTCTCACACCCTAACTGCAAGTTTAAAGTGCTGAAGTTTATACAGATGCTGTAATTTTTATCGAAAATATTCGAAGCTAAAAGTATGCTGCTATAATGTATATGTCAATCATTTTAGCTTCAAAAGAGTACTTGAACGGTTTATACAAACCACCGGCATAAATACTGGAAAAACCGGGATCTAGAATAAAACAAAGAACAACCACTAACGATGACCGTATAAAAAATCTAATTTATAAGGTTCGTGGTACAGATGTATGTGCATGTCCTGCATGCACAGTTTGACAAAAATAAGAAGAAATTTGTTTGAAATCTAGCATCATGACCAAAACTACTTTCACATGACCGAGTAGCCAGACTTCAATTAGCTAGTAAACATTAAAATCGAACAACAAATTTAATTCATAATATAAAACTGCAATTGATAAAGATGCCTTGGTAGTGACAGGCATCTTTATCAGCATGTGATAACAGAGACGTATTTCGAGATATGCATTTCTCGTCAGTGCACTTTGCTACATGCCAAGGCATACGAATTGCAATTCTACATTAGCATTCATACAATTGTGCGTATAAGCAACGTATGAAGATGAACGCACACACCACCTAACGCAACAAATTTGTTTTATACATCAGTGATATTTTCATCTAGGAATAGATGGCGTCTGCACCTTCATTCAAATTAAATGTTGGCACGATGTTTTGTGAATCTAGCCAGAACCTAACCCAGATAAGAAAACAAATCGATAGGTTCAGGTTTTATTACTGAATGATCAATGCAAAATTAAGAAAGATTCCCGAACTGCATCAATTCAATTCGCAAATTACGATTTTCACTAATACAGAACAAAGGCCGCATTCAGCGAGGTACGCCAATGAATACCTACATAAAGTATGAATAGAAAAACTAAACAGACGAGCATGACTCCGGATGGAAATAACATCAATACATTATTCATTTTGTACTCTGTAAAATTATCAGAATATTCCGCCAAACGATATTTATGAACTTAAACTCATTCGTGGTATGGGTAATCACCAGCACTGCTGTTATGTTTCTTTCCTTAGCATAATTTTATATGCATTATAATTTAAGAGGGGGACTACGGACTTCTCCCATCGAGCACAGGTCTCAAACTTGCAAATAGTGCCGATAGAAGGGCTAGTAGTAGCACAACAAAATTAATGCATCAATTGTTAAAGTATTTGTTACTAAATGTCGCACATGCCACTTAACTAAGCAAAGTTGTGTACCGAGCTTTGGCAGTGTTGTCAGATTACTTAATGCGCAACTTTCTTGTGCGCACGGTACACATTCTTATATGTCAATTTCGCCCAAGGCCACTTTACTGAAACATATGTAGAGAATATAGGGATACTACATAGAGATACATATATGATTATACCGGTAATACTTGGACAATTTGCGTGCTCATCATGCGCTCTATATTAAATACCAAAACATCGTTGCGTCGCTATTATATATTCAGAGCTGTCATAAGCCATCTTTAAAATGATTTAAGTCTTAAGTCAAAAACCATTTTTAAAATCACAAGTCTTATTACACTTTTAAAATCCAAATTATTTAAAGTCATCATTTTAAATTAAAATAATTTAAATCATAAGTCACAAGAATTTTTTTAGATTAACATGATTTAAATCGAAAGTCACATGTCAGTTTTAAATTAAAGTCATTTAAATCTTAAGTCAGAAGTTATTTTTTAAATTAAAATTGTTTAAATCACAAGTCATTTCTAAAATCAGAATGTTGTAACTCATATGTTATATTTTGCCAAGTGATTTAAACCTGTATTTAAAGTTTTTTGTGAATAGTAACTTCATGAAGTGAATAGTGTTGATAGGTACACTTAAAAAACTATTGTAATTTAAAATTGTAATTTCGATTTATTGTTATTAATAAATTTCCTATTTTAATATATTTAAGTTAAAAGATTTTAAAATAGGCTATCTTGGCACTGTTCTTTTTAATAATTATAATATGACATAACTTGATCTGAAAGTATTAAAAGTCGCATAACACTACAGTGTATTCCTTATGTTACTTGCATACACTTCAAACGTGTACTATATGAAAAAGTACCGTATGTTACGATCACTCACTAATGTAAAACAAGTTTTAAAAAATTGTTTTTATATAATTGATTTAAATCAAATGACTTAAATAATTGTTTGATAAATTATTATCATTAGACTAAATAAGTCATTATTTCGCATATAATCGATACTATTAGAGAAGGTTATATTTGTATACTAAATGATATTCTTAATAAAATAAAAATGTATTAGAATCAAATAAATTTATTAGATATTAAAATAAATTATTATTTATTCCAACTCAAACTGCAACATTTAGTCACACAATTTGAAATAAAACAAACTTTAAAAGTATATTTATTTAATTAATAAATAAGTAATAACCGTAACCACCCGAAATACATAAAATTCAACATTAAATTCATTACTATTTTGTATTTAGTCATATAATTAATTATAATTAAATAAATAATTTTAAAATATTTCTGAATTCACGCATTGTTGTTTACATCACGCATGTCCGTCATATTATAAAACTGTTGTCACTGTGAAAAAAGAGAGCCTGCGAAGAAGTAATACTATCGTAAAATTCGACTGATGCGCATCTCGATGCAAAGTGACTCATGCTCATGCTATGCGACCTGGTGAATATAATTAATAAATTTTGGCATGGCAACATTGCGCACTGTTGTAGATTGGCCAAACTAGCGACATTTTTGATGAACTAATACATCGGATTCAAAGCTGCAATGTAACTGTAATTTTAATGCAGAACTTAGGTTCATGAAATGTCATCCCGTCGGTAATTATACTACTTTATCAAGAGAATCGTATTAAGTTAATGGATAAAATTTACTCATGGAATTTTCACAATATATGCACATAAGTTATATTTATCACGTAAAGCCTTTATAATTCATAAATAATGTCTCTTTTCTATTTTGTTTCCCTATAACCATTTATAGGTTATCGCAAATTGTTAACTAATAAATAGATATTTTCAAATAAAATATGTTTTACAGCATCAAGCAGACTACTTACAACATAAGTTTCAAGTATGAGATGTAATAATACAATGGAATTTAAATGCCTTAGTTGCCGTTTTGTCGCGTTTTTCTACCAGCTGCTACCTATCGAACAGTTTTCTAAAAATCCCGATCTTAAGTATAAAGCTTACTGAAATCACTAGTATTACACTAAATATTGAATTTTACATCTATTAACAAAATTTGAAAAATCGTTCTTGCTCCATTCATTCTGACATATAATTAATAATAATAAATATATAGTTTTACAAAATATTTCGAATATCGTAGGTCTTGTTTTTTTAAGAACTTGTAATGCTTTATTTTTCTTTTATAAATTAATTTCAATGCCGTGAATAATTCAACTAGAAGCAAAACACTTTTATGTAGAATGTTGAACTTTTACCAATTATCTAATTTCAATTAAATAAGTATAATTTTAAATAATTTTGAATTGTTTAAAAATGAATGATACATGGTGTATATGTGTTTTAAACCATTACAACAAACAGATTCTATTCATTTATGTATTTTTGTATTTTTTCTAATTATATACGGACTTTTATAATATATTAGGAATTCTATTATTCTCCGGTAGATGGTATATTCGGTAAAATAATTAAATATTGCCGTTGAATTTATCAATAAAATAAATATTGAAATAAATAAAATTTAAAAATAAATATCTTTCTTTTTAATCTTGTAAATGTTCCATGGTCCATAAAACATATTAAATTAATTTAATAAAATTGCTGTTATTCGTGTTGTATTAATATTTTTTTTCAATAATCAAACTATTATAACAACAGTTATAAAAGAATCATATGGTTTGTTACCCTACTTACTAATAATGTACTGTGATTATGTCTGAACTGGTTATATGATTAGCCATGTAGTTAATATGATTACATCGCTTAGATATGAGCAAAACAATCTATTAGCTTTCCCTTTAATTTAATATTTCTAAAGCTTGTTAATAACTACGCATAGAAAGAAATACGTAGGATTGCTCAGTCTTTTGCGAATGAAAATATGTTTTTGATTCTCGGGACACGAGACAACCGTTTAGAATATTTCCGGAAATTCCCGGGACTCGAGACATTAATAAAAAAATGTTAATACAAAATTAAATAGTTTTTTATATAAATTGAAAATAGGAAATATAAATTTTTATTGTAATTTAAAAAAAAAACATGATTTTATATAATACTTGAGCCCTTAAATGCATTAAGGACTCTGAACGTTATTCCTATATTTGGAGCAACATTTTCTGCAAAGAAAAATGTCCTATTCAGTACTTTTTACGTTTTTCGGAGAGGATTTAATTATATAAAAGATTTAAATTCCTGATCCTCTTTCTAGTTAATTCAAAAATATATTTTTAGTACTTTATATTGATCCTGTTTTGTTGGAGACTGAATAATTTGCATTTGCGTTATATATCTACGGTTATTATCTACTAAGATGAACCAGTAATTTAATGTGAAACAACCTTTTAATTGAATTGAAATTGTGTTTTCTCGGAAATTTTTGGTTCCACAACCCTACACATAAGTACAGTGTACTATCAAAATATAGCATAATAATTTTTTTCAAATTTATTTTCACACAATAAATTCTTTCAATTAATTTTACCTTTTATAACTAAACTATAGTTTATTATCATTAAAAATAAATTATTTGGCTTTCTCCAAAATTTCTCCACTAATTAGAAATAAAGTCTTTTATACATTAAATTTAGTACTGATAATAATATAAGAAAATATAATAACTATGTAAATTTTTATTATAATCTTTTAGCTATAATTTTCATGGTACAATGCATCCACTTTTTGCAAATTTTATTATGCAATTTATTTATCATGAAAAGTTTACACGGTCGATTGGCTTGCATGCATATTTTTCCAATATAATTTACACATGCTGTGTATATATTATATCCTGCCATTATTAAATAATTGATGCGATATGAGTTGTTGTATCGAACATTCGCGCTTTGATACTTAATATGTCATAATTTACATGTGCGATTCTAGGATAATATTTCAAAGTTTTGATCATCCATTGGCGCGGATAAGGCGAAGGATCTAGTAGAGTGGATTAGATGGAGCCCAAACGATTTCCTTACTAAATATTCCATGATATATCCATACTACCGGTGGAGTGAGATATATTTCTACGGAATACAGTATATATAAATTTCGATCGCGTGCACATTTAGATTTTTAGGGGTAACAGAGTGGAAATATATAGGGGCTAATTTAGGAAAAAGTATCTGAAAATGTATTCACATCATTTTAATGAGTAAATAAATATATATTTTGTTGCTATTTATATTGGAATTGTACGATGCATTCAGAAAAGTTTTATTGGTGAATGTATAATGAGTTAATTATTCCACATTCCTTATAGCAAAAAAAAATTAATTAATAATTATCTTGTTTTCTTTTGTTTAAATTAAAATTATTATATATTATTAAAGTTAAATCACGTACAAGATTGTTAATTTATGAAAATATGGAATTATATTTACCATTTAATTCTTTTTACACTAAATATTTTTAATCGGTATTTAATTTGTAAAATCAATTGTAAGCAAGAAAAGATACTGAACAAATTTAAAAATTTATTAAAAAGTATCAGCATAAAAATATCTAACTAATTTTAAATAGGCAATAAAATTGTTTCGATAATTATCCGTTTTGTATACTCTCTAGTAGAATAAATAAAAAATTAATTAATTAATATAGTTATGCAAATGAAAACATTTGTGTAAATTCAACTTAATATTGAGTTAGTCAATAAGTATGTGTAACAATAATATAAAGATTATTTTGATTATGCAGACACTTTAGTTGTTATGTGAATATGAATCTTAATTAACATATGAGAATATGCATTTAATTTACATATAATATTAATGAATATTTCTGTATGTATAATGCAAGTTTGTTCGGGGTTATGTTTGAAATAAAATAAAATAAAACCCAATTCAACCCAATATAATGCAAGTATTATGTCTTTACACAATTTTTATCTCAGACATATATAAAGCTATTTACTTTGTTAAAATGAATTTTCTTTGTTAGAGATTATGAAAGAAGACCGCCCGCTTCATTTGCATCGCACGAGGTGAGTAATGGCTTAATTAATTCTAGCGTTGCTAATTTTGAAACTAGTTACGATAAAAAAAGTGTTACAGAAGGCGAGCGAAGTTTGAGCAAAGGTTCAGTTGTTGTATGCGCAAATGTTGTGTGGTGTAATTGATAGTCAATGGCCCGTGTCCGAGACAAGTTTTAGTGAAGTTTTCGATATATATATATATATATATATATATATATATATATATTATGCCTCTTATATAAGGGCAACATTTCATTAGAAAAGTTGGAGGGTTTTTAGACTTATTTAGTATTCAGATCGTAATGTAGGGTGGATACTGTTTGTCTATCGTCTTCTTTAACTTCTTTAGCCAGGTTATCGTTCAAAATTCTCCGCTCGAACGTAACTAATTCAACTTTGAGACTATTGTTTTGTGCTCCCTCTATCAGCAAAGCTCTCGCCAAAGTCGCCGGTAGAATAGTTAACGTGTAAAGTCCGTTAAGTAAGGGAGTATAATGTCTTGAGTGCGGTATGTATACAGCGTGACCGTGTTTTATGGGTTACGAATCGATAGTTTGCAAAACGTCTCTGCCTCCACCGGCACACTGTTCTCTCTATACATATATCTGGGGGTGTTTATTTGTAAATGCACGCGATAAGGGCGCCCACCGATTTACTTAGCCCGCGCGTACTGCTGGAATGTTTCCCCCGTTTGCGCTCGTTAAGATAACCGCCTCAGCAAACCGGGGATGCAAAATGGACTGAGCGCGCGTGAAGAGTGTCACGCCAAAAGTCCGATGCTATCACGGATTGTAAGAAGGGAAACGAGCAACCCAAACGGCGCATAGTTTGCCCGATAACCCGTGAAGACGTTACTCGTAATGTTCCCATGCCGCCACACAACTATTATCCAGTGGAGTTTCGTCAGCCAAACAAACACAAACAAAACTAAACCGACAACATTCATATGCTTGGAAATTTATACACAAATATAAACTATATGAATGCTATAGCTGAATTCGATTTAACAATAATTATCATCTGCAAAATGTGCGCAATAATAATTTTATTTTATTAAGCAATATATAAAAACCAATACCAAACGTCTAGTAGTAGATAATGCTATTAAGAATAGAAGATATTTTGTTTGACAAAGCTGGACAACTACTTGGCGAACGTAGAGAGACATACATAATCCAGCTAAGCCACATAAACTTATTTCTACTCATAATAAAAACATGACGTATTTTATCAATCGTCATAAAATCCCAAAACGATAAAATTGCTATAAAACAAGTAAAACTAAAATACAATTTAAATTTATAATAATTATACCTGAATAAGTTATTAGCCACTTATTGCTAAATAGATACAGCAACAAATGCCTAATGTCATCAAATGATACTTTTTTATTGTTAAGGCTGATACTTGTTGAAAATGCATTATACCTACAATAAACTCACGTGCATAAGGTTTAAAAATTGTACTATGACAATTATTTCATTAAACATGTGCATCGTCAGGCAGATTATTAAATATATAAACCTTATACAAGTAAGTTTTGTTAAAATGATACTTCTACCTCAAAAATCAAATGATGTTAGAAAATAAATAATTACTTTTTCATAGTTAAATTAAAATAAATTATACATTATATGTATAATGTAGAAAGTTACTATTGTGCAATGTATTTATTGACAACAAAAAAAGATTTCTTACAAAAATAAAAGTTCTAAAACTTGATTTAATCTAACGCGTGTATAATTGTTATTTCTTTGTAATGTTCAACAGGAGTAGAATATAGGATAATGACAACAGCTTCTTTGGTCCAATGCATATTAATTTATTAAGTTAAGACAAAACATTCATACGTTTGAGCTTCTACTGCTGCCTTCCTCAGTGCTAGTTATGTCTCGCTATCAAGTAAAACAAAATATACAAATAAAGTAGCAGAGAATGGATACCATTATTGATGGAAACTATATGTTGTTAATTAATTAATAGAATTTAATTTATCATATGCGGACCTGGTGGTATAGTCGCTGTAGTAAACGAAACCAGACTGTCTGTTGATACTTTATATTTATGTTTTGTTTAATTTAATGTGTAAACTTAACTAGCAAAGAGAAAAGCCGCAATAGAGGCCAAAACGTATGGGGCGTATAATGATTATTATATTTCAACAGTTGATTCGTCGCACAGTACACTGCATATGCACGAAATTCCAAAATGCATATATGTAAACAATTTTTGCCAAAATGTGCACTAAATATACAAAATTTGGTTAAAATATGTACATAATAAAAAATTTTATTACGTATGCTTAAACATAATACATTTATTTAAAAAACCCAATGTTTCGGACAAAAATCCATAGAATAAAAACGGAAACCAAACCAAAAAGTAGGACCAAAATAATTTAAACTAAAATTGTCTATATTGTATTAATTATCGAACTGTAAATACCAGAATTTTTTTGTAAATTATAAATTATAAGGATGGTTTGACCTCTAGTACGTGGTACTTCATTATAAAATAAAACAATTTACTAAGATTTTACTACAAAAAAGTAGAAAAGTTTTATTGGTAAATGTATAAAAATATAACATTTACCAATAAAACTTTTCTAAATGCATCGTATAATTCCAATATAAATGGCAACAAAATATATATTTATTTACTCATTAAAATAATGTGAATACATTTTCAGATACTATTTCAAAATAATTTAAACTAAAATTGTCTATATTGTATATAGATCGAACTGTAAGTACCAGATTATTTTATTTGTAAATTATCAATTATAAGTATGGTTTTGACCTCTACTACGTGGTACTTCATTATAAAATAAAACAATTTACTAAAATGTTTTATTTTATAAATTATCAATTAATAACGATAGTCTGCAATTAATCAATATCTGCTTATATGTGAAAATGCTTCTTTTGACATCAACAGATATAATAATAGGAGTATATTTAAATTTTGATGAAATTGAATTATTTATATTAAAAGTTTCTATCTAATATGCTGACTTTTCTTAGTTTTTCAAAAGGTAAAGTTATTGAAATTTGTACCGGTAAAATTATACAATTATGCGTTAAATATGCATAAATATGCAAAGTTTATGAATAGGTTCAAAACACAAAAATATGCAAAATATGCTAAATTCAAATTGGGTTTTTCGTGTAGATACAAAATTATTTAATTGGCATATAAATATTACAGAATATGTTAATGTATAAAGTTCCAGTTTTAGTAATCATCAGATAGATGTATAATGAAATATTTATTAAAATAAAATCAGGGCAGGGATGCTTGACAAACAATACTATAACTAATAAAAAATAATATTAACAGAGTAAAATTTAAATAGTCTGCAAATTTTCTCATAGAAATATAGTAATGGCAATATATGATTAAGCTAGATGCAGTTCAAAGTTCCTTTGAAGTATTAATATAGTTAACATTGTAAGGGATGTAAGTAAGTGCAGTAGCACATACACACAAAACGCGATAAAATATTCTTGGTTTCTGATCGCGCACGAAGTCGTAAAAAAGTTAATGTAAAACCTTTTATTTTCTCAAGTTTTACAACTTATGACGGGTCATTCGCACGTTAAACATCGTCTTACAGTAGTTTATCGTGTATATTAACACAATAGTAAAATTTCAAATATTTAATATTCTACATCGGTTGGTCATTTTGCAAATATGGAACTCTGTTATTTTTATCATTAAAGGGCGCACAGAGGCATATCGGGATTTGTTGTTGTTTGGAAAATGTTTTGTAAACAATATTAACCCGGCGGTATAGAAGTAGATTCGCGGCGGATGTAAAATGAACCAAAATGATAATGCGATGGTAATTTTCATCAGTCAGCCGGATATCTGGCAAGCGTATCACGACACACAGAGAGCGAACTGTTTGTTAAACAATGCCGCTAAATGTGCAAATAGTCGCGGAGAGACTTGCTATTACTACCCACCAATGCTCACTCATTAATTATATTTTAATACAAGTTTGCAAATTCGCCCCAGTTACAATTGCTTTAATAAATGATCTCGGTTTCGGTTCCAATATGTATTTTCCAAACGGTTATCGTTAATATTACTACGGGTCCCGAATTAGAATACAATATAACTGGACAATGTCATTTGCATAATTATAGGCTATTTTCAATAAATACTCACATATTTCATGTTTGGTGCTTGGCGGCTTAACATTTTTAGTTCCCCATACTCCAACAATAACAACACAATTACAATTTATTAATTTCATAATAATGATATGCCAGCGGCTCAATTGTGTCAGATTATTTATATTGTTTTATAATGTGATTAATAGCGATTTTATGGTTTTAATGTACTACTTTGTATTTTTATTGATGTGCCCGATGTTTTTCATTTCACTAATTACGTATTGATTGCATGTAAAATCAAATGTATTATCCTGTTTTATTAAAACCTACAAACATATTTATTTTCTTCCAAACTATTATTAGTTCATTATTAAGAGTACATATTATTCTAAAGCCTATACTTTAATATAAATATAGATATCATTAAATTCCAATAAAAACTATGATTAGGTTTTAATTTTTATTTGTTTCTGCTTATAATTTATTATTAGGGTTAAAAAAATTATTATCTTAATTTAGATAGCTTCATTATTAAATACCTCAACTATTAATAGTTTTGTAATTTAGATTTACAATGCTTTATTTAAAAATAATTAATGCTGTTATATATACTTTTTTCTTCAAACAATAATGTGCAGTTTTTTAGAAAAAATAATATATTGTTTTAAATTGTGTGTCGCTTTGATCAGATAAATGCATTATGCGTTACTATACTATTTATCCTAGTATATGATGCTGATTTTAGGTTATAGGTTATAAGCCAGTGCATCCGAAATACATAAAAAATGTTTACAAATTTGGTTGCCGCTTTATTCTAACATAATTATTCGTTATTTTGTGATTCAAAATGCCATTTTTTCTTAGCAAAGTCAACAATATAGTAGTAAGCTTTTTTAATAAAATTATAACCTTCGCTAGATATTTGGACCTTTTGAAAAATAATTTAATTTCGGCTCTTGCTTGCGCATTTATATCCAAATCTGCAAAAACCCTATACTGCGCATAAAAATGTATACATTCAGAATCAAGAGGTGCACCTCTCCACTTTTACACAAAACGAAACAATTGAGTGAAATGTTTACTAAATTTGACCCCACTTGATTCTACCTAACTGAATTTATTTTTTACTTTTTACATTAATATGCATAAAAAAGATCATTTAAATTCTGTAAAATTTGAGGTTGTTGTATTTAAAAATATCACAAATCACGTAAAAGTTCCGAAATATATAACTAAAAACAACTGAATACTATCTAAAAATGGCATTTAATTGCAATCACTAGGTATATTGCAGTCTATTTTCAAAAATCATTTTAAACGCATTACATAGTTATTATATTCAGCTATTAGCATTAATATAGCTGTCTTTAGCATTAAAATTAAATATTTACAAATGAATTCATTATAGATTGATTGAAATAATATTTGTATTATCAATAATAAAATATAAGTTTGATATTTATTACATGTATTAACAAGAAAAAATATGTGTAATAAGTTTAGTAGAGCAAGCGATGATGTGTTCTAATAATTCAACACAAAATGCAATCACATTTGTACTATTCCAGCTCCGTGTTATTTTTCATTTGGCATCCCTACCCTATTCCTCGGTAATGTTATAAATTAGTCCGCGATATTAGAGATACATCTCACGCTCAACAGCAATAAAAAATAATCGCGTCCATATTTAGGAAGCACCTACGTGTTTTATCTATCTATCCAATGGAAATCCCCATTTCTTTTTTATGAATGTTTTATTGGCTTCCTTCAACTTACGATCACATGCGGTTTTATTAGCTTTAAAAATAATAAACAGTAAAAAAGAAATTCAATTGTTTTAATTATAATTGATGACATAATAAATCATATCATATTCTGATAATATTTATCTAAGTATGGTATGTGCGCAATGTCTTGTAAAATCTTATATTATGTCGTTGTTTATGCTTGTACATATAACTAGCTCGTTTGGAAAGATCACGTTTTGCTCTGGTAACATGCGGGCTTATATGAAGTAGTCGAGATCGCATGGAATGTGGAAAGGAATTCACCGTCATAGCGTAGTTTTCATTTCCGAACTAAGTGAGTTCACCGCAGGCGTGCGATGTCTTTTCACAAGGGTTCTCCAACATTTACTCGCGTCTTTTCATTTTAAACATAGCTCAACTTAAAAGGACCCGTAACATTACCACGACCAGTCTATTTCACTTACATTTTTTTTTATAATTAAGATAAACAGAGGCAATAAAAATCAGTAAGCCCAATTCCAGACAATCCAATACAAAACGGCTAACGGGAGTAGAGAAAAAAAAACGAAAATCAAATAAAACAAAGTCCTGATTCAATAATTCCACTAGAAGCTAACAGGAGCGGGATCCCTTCGCTTCAGGATTCTAATCCTTCTCGAGTATTTACTGCCACGCCAATATCTATTCTCTCCCACATTTAGATAACTAAATTCTGCTTCTTCTTTCTCCCATTCTCTTGAGGGAAAGTTAAAAATAATCTCATTTGAGAACTTACGTTCCAATACAGGAGAAATCAATTATTGATCATTAATTTTATCCAAAGAGGAAACCAACGAGATTTTATTAATTCCATTCCCTCAAATATATTACTTGACGGCATATTTTCAATTTTATGTAACAAAATTTAGTTCCTTACAAAAATTAACAATAAATATTTATTATTAATACATAATAATATTGCAGATTGCAGATATTCATTCGCAGTTTAAACTTGTTAGATAAGATAGATTACATTTTACAAAGATTGCAAATATTCTTTATATACCCACATTATTAAACAAGTAATTTAAATGTTTGAATATTAGGTAATAATATGCGGAAAAGTATGCTTATCAATAAAAAAAAATTAGATAGTAGGCAAGTTTCCAATAGAGCAAAAAACAATCACTGTTTCAGTTTTTCGCTGTTTCGAGGAATCAAACAGTAATTATAGCTAAGCCAATTTGTCCAAGCGTTGTAGAATACCTATCGATTTGTTATTTAATTGAACGTGGGATTGAATATTTGGTTTGTGGGATTATAAATTATAGTTATCTATAATTATTATAGTGTAAAGTTGGTATTATTACTAACTAAGAAAAAGATAATATAAATATGGTTATTCAGATTGTACTAATATAATATCAAATTAAATTTCTAAAAATTGCACTGAAAAGAACAAAACAAAACTAAATGGAGAAAAAACATTATTTTGAGACTCTGATAGCTTGTCAAATGACTTGTATGTTTATATCAAAGTGTTGAAAGTTTGTCAATTTCAAAATAGTAATTTAACTTCAGAATTTCCTGCACAGTTATAGAGTAAATTGTTAATAGTGATTGTTAAATAATTTTACGACAGTAAAATTAATAAAACAACGTTATTTAACAATGGAGTTCAAGAAAAGTGACAATAATTTTGCTTAGTGACGCAAAAATCTTATATAAGGTAATGGTATATGTTTTGCTAGGTACACCACGATAACAATTAAAAATTAATATGTATTGGTTAGAGTAGCTGTAGGACACTTTTGAAATTAATTATTTATTACAAATATAATTTTATCGTATAAAATTGGTGTTAATTGATATTAAGAGACATCAGTTTTATAGTAACACAAAAAGTGTTAGTTACAAAGTATAGTTTTATTAAATTAGATATGAATTGAAGTAGGTATAAGAAGTATAATATATGTAGTATCACAATTTGACCATTACTCTAGATTTAAAGACAATTAGTGAGTTAGTTATGAAAATGTCAATTTCACTAAATTGTTAATTATACAAATTACACATTTTACAAATTGGTGAATTATATACAGTGTGGCTATTAATTATACAAATGTAAAACAAAATAATGAACCTTGAGACAATCCGTTTAACATTAAAACATATTTTACTTAATAAATATAGATAATCAATTTTATTGTGGCGAAACTGATATAGAAATGATTCAATACAAATGATTTGTCTATTCTTGCGTGACAGCATATCGAGAGTGTTTAATAGTATGATGTTATGATTAAACCCCTAAAACATTATTTTCACTTTAAATTGTAGTCCAAATTTGAAAAATCATTAGAAACTAAATAATCTCATAATGTAGATCCCAAATTAATGAGCCATATCCAAGTTTAGAGAAAGATAATAAACGGATACATTGCAAATTAAACAATTGTACACATTATCTTTTAATAAATCCTAAAAATTATAGGATCCATTAACTATAATAAATAAGACGAATCAAATGTTATTCCTAAATCTTTGTTTGTATCGCTTTTAGTTAAATTTTATTATTTGTAGAGTATTTATTATATTATTAGTTTTACGTGTAACAGGAATACATTTTTTAATATTCAGAACAAGTTTATTTGCAATACACCACAAATGCAGATTATTTAAAGACTGTTGGAGATGGAAACAGTCATCAAATGTTTTAATTATAGTAAAAATTTTACATCATCATAGCATCATATAACTTTAACAACAACTTGTACAATTTCATTTATAAAGATAATAAAAAGTAGAGGACCAAGATGACCAGGGCTCTACTGAGGTACACCAGAGGATGGAACAAACTGATCTAAATTATATCAGTCAAATTGTACAAACATAATACGATTGAATAAGTATGATATAAAAAATAACACAAATTCATAGTCAAATCCAAAATCACAAAGTTTTTTTTTGTAGAATATTAAAATTAATTAGGTCAAAAGCTTTTGAGAAGTTGGTATATATTGCGTCAATTTGAAACGTGTTATTTAAAGCTGAAGAAATATATTCAGTGAAGCAAGATAAGTTTATTAATGTAGATCGTTAGTTAACAAAACCATATTGACAGGGTGAAATCAGTTGCTGTATATTTTAGTTGATATAATTATAAAGAAGATTCTCAAAAACTTTTGTAAATCATAGCAAGATAGAAATTGGTCTATAATTTTCAATAGGATAAGGTTTGCCGTTTTTTAAAACTGGATAATTAAAATTGTCCCAACTTTAGAGATAGATTGAACAAAGTGTGTAAAGGTTTTACCAAAACTTAACGGAAATCTTTGATAATTATACTGGGAATGTTATCAACACCGCAAATAAGTTTACAATTTAAAGTTTTTATTGACGTTAGAATTCCGTTTTCGGAAAAAGACGGTTTTTTAATAGATTTCAAATTACACGCTGAATCAAATATGTTGAGCATAATTGAAATATCAGAAACAGAATAAACGGAACTAAAATAATTAGCAAAGCAGTTTACGATATTCTCAAGGTTTTTAATTTCGTGTTTTCCTCAATATGTGAAGGAAATAGAAATACGAGATGTATTGTTCTTATTATTATTTATAAAATGCCAAAATTGCATACGATCATTAATAATAGAGTTTTGGATTTCTTTTGTATATTATTATTTGTCAATATAAGAAGTTTCAATCAAATAAAAAAAATATTGTAAATTATATAAAATGTTATTTTTGATTTGAATAAATAACCAAATTTTCTCCTAGAAACAG
>JARJEC010034531.1:0-10125 GCA_030264575.1 Tachinus sp. AB-2021 | reverse complement strand
TATGTTTTGTTCAATCAAAAAGCCATGACTCTTTGTTGGAATTGCAAAACCTATTATCAAGTAAATATTATAAAAGAAATCACTTAGTTTTGCATTACCATTAATTAAATATTTATTACGTTTTATCTGCATATGACAATTATGCTAAAATTAATAATAAAACGGTATATTTATGTGTGTGTAGATAACATTCTTTGCTAAACTTCGGTTTATTTTACATAATTAAAGTAGTTGTTTAATTAATCATAATCACAATAAGATGCTACAAATCAGATTAGTCAATAATGAAAGTGAAATAAAATTTCACAAGGTTATTAATTTTCAATACAGAATCCTTTACTTGCGTCATTATAATTTAATAGTTTAATCTTATTATTATAACAATATTTATAATAATTCAATAATTTGTTTTAAGTAAATATGGTTTACTTGTTAATCTAACTCGGTGTTTCTCAAAGTACGTTCCGCAAAACCCTGGGCTGGGATTCCATGAAAAGTCGCCAAGGGAAAGATGTCTCAAAGATGTTGCCCCAGTAAAGTTTTGATTTCGTTACAGTTTAATACAATATGGGATTGTATAATAATAAAAAACAATAAGACAATAAATAATAATTTTTTGGTATTTCATTTACTCCATGTTACAAAGATAAAAAATATTTCTTGTAACAACGCATTAAGTCGTCATAAGATTGGAACGTTCCATGTTTACCTTCCAACCGGAAAGGGTTTCACATTCGAAAATGTTTGAGAAACACTGATCTAACCCCATAAACATAATATGATTTTTTCTACCATTCAGCAAAATTTCGGAAGTATGGATAACTATCGTTGATTCTGAGCTCTATCAACAAGCGTAGCTATAAATATTATATTGGATTGTATATATATTTATTGTATAAGCGTTTAATTTTCTTAAGTTAATAACATGCATTTAAAATACGCATGGAATGCAACGTTATATCTACAATCAGAATGAGAAAATTAAAATATTTATGTTGGTAAAATAAAATAGTTTGTCAATCATAGTCGATGATTGTTATAATAACAATGAGATAAAGTTACATTATGCTACTAGTGGATAATATGTCAGTTTATACGCTTCCTAAGTATGAATAAAAATCCAATTTTAAGGTGATTGTGGATAAAGTAATTATTATTATTAGTATAAAATATACAGTATCATACAAATATGATATTAAAATATAATCATGCATTAATATGTCGTAGTTTAGATAGAAATATATGTAAATGTCTTCTAAGAGGTACTCATAAATATATTCTAGTATGTTGATGTTATCAAATAACAAACAAACAAAATAAAAAAACATTACTAGATAAACTATCAATCTAAATTAATTATAACAATTAATGCAGTGCACTAATTTCATATATTATATTTGATTATAATAGACAGATATCTTTGTCTTTGAACTGTTTGCTAAATTTCTGTCTTTGAGGAAATTAATTATCATGTTTAATGCTAGCTTAATCCTGTGATCAAGTGAAAGGACGACAAAGGATAATTACAAATCCCTTTCGGCACACAAAACATGGAATGCATTTAGTGTGGCCCGCACGAGATATCCTTCCGGCCTAGATATTAATTGATAAAAGGTGACCAGTTTGTAAACTAAACGTCAAGCTTATCAATAGACAGACAGCTTATCTAGCTATGAATAATAAATTGACAATTTGAATTTATTATCGAATTAAAAAAAACTTATTTGGTTTAAAAAATAAAGATATATCTTTATAGACGCGAAAATTAGTAATAATAAATAAAACTTGCATGTTTAAATTAATGATCGAAGATTATTAAAAATACAAACAGTAGTAAGATAAAAAAATGTTTTATTTTTTAATAAATTATAATATGAGATAAACAATTAAGTAATTTACAGTTTTCCTCCGGCATTTCACCATTTCACATTTTATCAAGTAAAATCCCTATTTGTCAAAACAATCTGTGTGAATTGAATTTTCCTATAAATTGTATCTAACATGGACAGCTTGCGCTGCAACAGTAAAATATTACTTATTCTACAGTTGCTTGTAGTTTAAAGCAAAAGTCAATACAGTGAGAAAAACAGCACGATAATGATCCTTACAATTTTTTTTAACAAAACGACTAGGTTTTTGGATTTTTAACAATAAATACTACACAATAAAAAATAACTTATGTACCCCAAAGCAGGAATGACAGAAGTATTATTTGCGTTCTATAAATTATTATTTGTAACTATACAGCTAATCCAGTTTTAACCTCGAACTTGGGGATTTACATGGCGTTGTAGAAAACGCAAACGGGATCGCAAAGCGAACGAAAGAAACTTAACGCGATCGCGTAATTTGAAAGCACCGAAAGAAGTGAGGTTCGCGCGTTCATACTTTTTTGCATTTTTCATGTGTCACGTGGTCAGCACAGCGTCAGCGTAAGGTCTGACGTCACATTCAAATGTGAATTTGTATGTGACATCATTATGAGTCCAACACTATTGAGTGAGTAAGTGAGTGAGTGAATGAGTGCATGAGCGAATGAATGAATGAGTGAGTGAGCGAGTGAATGAGTGAATGAATTAGTGAATAAGTGAATGAGTGAGTGAGTAAATGAATGAGTGAGTGAGTGAGTGTGTGAGTCAGTGTGTTTACACATCCTTTGTGAGTACAGCAGTACTGACTTTGCAAATGAGCAAATGGATGAGTTAAAAAAAAAAATGTTATTTTGTTGTTCAAATATTTGAAAAAAATTGTGAAAATTAGCCCGTAAACCGTAAACAGTAAGCAAAAACACTTAAGAATGTCTTGATACTTTTTACCCAACGCAAAACAAATCCGTAACGAAAATCTTTCCCGACATTTTTTTCGGAAAATTTTGTTTATAACTAAAGCAAGACAGTGCAAAAAACACTTTTTGTTTGGGGGGTGTGGAGGGGTTGTAATAAGCGGGAAGATGAGAGTATTTTCGTCAAATATTACAATATCAAAACAAGCGGAAAATTGTTGAGAAAAGTTTTAAAATGGCTGCTATTCCATTTGAAATTTGTAATTTTTACACTACATACCGTCTACAAAACTTTTAAATAAAAATTGCATTTTAAAAATGCATATTTAGTATCATTTTATGCAGAATAATATTATCTTTCTAACGATACTAAACGTAGAACACCATGTTCGATGATGATGAACTGGACACACGGTATATGTCTATATCATTATTATTGTGAAATTGACTTGACAAATGAGAAATTCATTTGATAGCATTTCGACAAATAAAAACTACATATATTTGACAGATAACAAAACACATTTGATAACTGTTAAAAACTAAATGTTGTAATAAATTTATAAAATAATAAAACCTTTATTCCTTATTCTAATTCACGAAAGTTAATAAAAGCTGTAAATTTAAAACAAATGCCATATAAATCAAAAACTGTCTATTATAGACATTATATTTGTTTGCCAAATATACTCTAGATATTAAATAAACCTTTAACATGCAATTAATTTTCTTATAACTTTTCTTTTTTATTATGTATGTCGTATAAGATATTTTTTTATTTTTATTTACTATTATGCAATTTTTTGAAACGTTCATAAGAATTCTGTAAAAATATTTTTAGTTGATTTCTAAAACATTTAAAGAAACAGAAACTTCTATTGAAAATTCTTATAAAACTTAAATTAAGCAATAAATTTTGTTTAAATTATTTTACGTCCTGTTACCACCTATCGACCAAAGTGTTGGTTTTCATGGTTAAGAACGTTACGTTTTGCATTTGCCTTTAGAAGTTGATAATCCATTGATAAAGGTCCGGAGAGCATGGCAAATGTTGTAGAACCTTTTATTTAAAAAAATTAAAAGCTATTTTGACAATCTTTGCTTTGTGAGGCTGTGCATTGTCATAAAGAAGGATGACTTGAACATGTCGATTGGTCTATTTCTGCTAAATTATTTTGTTTACGTTATGAAGTTGAGCAAAATGGGTTTCCTTGTGTTTCGGTATTTTAGAAAATTACAGATATACAATTTTGCTAGACATAGATGATTGTTTTTTTGACATAGATTGAAATTTAGCTTAATTCTGAATTTTGATGTGTCTCTTGATGCATTCCACTTTCTTCTTTACTCTATTTTAACGTAAAGATAATAATACTTCTCATGATGAAACCTATGGAATAAAGATGATTATTTTTACTCCATAATAAAAGTTTATAGGCATCTCAACTCTCGTGTTGTCAGAAGCACCTCAGAATCGTTTCGTCGAAATCGAAACAAATTGTATCATTATAGTAAAATTTGGCTTTTTTAATCATGCAAACTCATCTTTAGCAATTCTTGAAGCTATAACATTTACTTCATATAAGCCATAAAGAATACTGCTTTTGTAGCTTTTCGTTAACAACTCATTTATTTTGCTTCTTTTTATTTCAATAGCTTGAAAATTGAATCAAATCAGTTAATTTGAAAAATTGAACCAAATAGTTTGGTATAGCAAGAAAAATTACAATATATTTTAACCAATAAATTACTACATTGTAAACAATAAAACATAAAAACCAAGCAATATATAATAGAGACTACATTTAAAATAACTTTATTTACTATTTTTTATAACTATAATTTAAATTTTTTTTTAAATATGTTCTCTTTTTGTATTAGAATTATTATATATATATATATATTATCAGAATTCAATTGATTTTTTTAAATGTACTGCTAATAATAATTTTGAATAATAATGATTTTTTTTTCTAAAATATGTTCCTGAAAATTTACGTCAATATTTCTTTTTCTAACTGATCTATAACGTAAAACAATTTCTTACACAATTTCGAAAAATATTATGAACAATTTTTATTCAATTTTTATAACAATTTTGGAAAGTTATTTATTTCAAAATAACACTTTCAATTATAATAATAAAAAATTGTGTATTAAAATTGATTATTTCTTATTAAAAAATCTTTTTTACGAACTTGACATATTTTAGTGTGTTGAATTTGACATATTCGCATAATAAATATTGCGTTTAAATACGTTTTCATTTTCAAATTTTTATTCATGAATCGATCATAAAGTTTTACTTGTTTATTAGTTGAATTAGGTAACGATATGTTATTAGCAGCATGCGGTAAAATACAATTTATGTAATTTTAGTTTTTAAATAAATTTATCCACTTTAAAGTTATAGTAAAAGTTATTATTATTAATATATTATTAATTAATAATAAACAAGCAATACCACAATTTATGTAATTATATTAAATGATACCACAAATTTCATGAAAAAAGTATAATGTTATTTATAATACTTGTATTATTTTTACAGATCGAAGAAATTCCAAATAACATAGTAAATTGGGGTGAGTTTTTTATAACATTTCTAACACAATTCAATTTATTTCACACATTTTTAATTTAACCGCCACATATATAGAGTTACTAATTTAACTAATTGGAAACGTGAGCTTAACCACCATTTTATTTATCATACAAATCGCATATTTTTATTAAAATGAAAATTTGGAATATGTTTATATTAAGTTTACAGAATTTATATACTTACATGCAACAATAATAATTGTTTAAACGTCTTATTCTACGTTACCTACAAGAAATATAAAATGATAGAAATATAATTATCAAGAATTTAATTAAATCATATATATTGTGAAAATGATTGAAATTTAAATTGCTGCATACAATTTAACTTTGATATAAAATAAACATAATTAACCTGATATCTATTTAATCACATCAACTTAATAGCACCTGTAGAGCAATTAAATGTAAGTACTAAACTGTGTTATATATTATTGCCGTAGTTTGGCGTTTCATTACAATGTTGTTAAATTAATATTAACCCATCATTCACAGTATTTGCTAAAATAACATTAATATATGTTTAATGTAAACATAAAAGTAATTAAGATGTATTTTGGTGAAATAGAAATAAGACACCACACACTGGGCGCATATGCAAAGAGCATAATGCTTTACCAAATTTTCTTTATTATATATTCAGAATAAAAAAACATTTTTAAAAGTTTCATAGACATCAATGAAATATTTTATAATTAATTTATTTTTATTTTCATCTTTAATTATTCTTATTGTAATAATTATTTTCTTTTTAAAAGATATTCTGTACTAAATAATGCGCCGAGACCAAATAATTTTAAAAACAGATTAATTGCATATTACATCCATTTATAGTAAAAACTACCATATAACTAATTATTTTGTAAACAACGAAACGGTTTGTCATTAATATGTAAACAGAAATATTAAATATTAACCACAGTTATGCGTTCAGGATAAAACATAAGAAAACAAATTTCATCTGTATCACATAAATATGAAGAAATTTATTTTCATTTTTTAAGCTATTATCATACAACATTTGCGTATGGGAAGCATTGTTATTCCTGTTGCAATAGTACCACTTTCACTTTCAACCAGGTATTCATTAAAAATCATGGAATTATTTATGAAAATTATGAAAATAGTTTTTTGTGGTTTCTCAAGCATTCTTGTACAGCGGTCCTGATGTTGCCATTGTCCACCTATGTGTTATTCCTACAAAAGTTCCATTTTTTTCTATGATATACATAAACTTTTCCAGGAGATTGTCTAAAGCTTTTTATGGATTAAATTGTGGTATGTCTCGCATGCACACAACAGGTGATATAAAGTTTTTTATCCTCCAAACTGCATAGAGACACATTTTACATGCTCATCTCTGCATGTGATGGACTATGGTGTCCAATAATTAGTTTATATCCAACATTTGGGTATTTAGTGTGATTGCCCTTATAATCTTGTGTGATTCATCTTCTCAAGCTTGAGCTTCTTTCTAGTGCAATAAATGTCCTAGTTGTTTTATTTTTGGTAAACTGGTTTATTTCTATGGTTTGGTTTCGTGTTCCGATCAAGCTTAATTAGATATTCTTGAACAATGTAAAAAATATTTATATAAACCATATCCAGTGTATATTTTATTGCTGACTATGTGCGCACTTAGTGCTGCTTAGCTATTCGCTATTATTGTAATTAGTTTATTAGAATAATAACTTTACATTGTTACTGGTACAGCATTCATCAATATAGTGATATCTTTTACCCATAGAACAAGTATTCTTGTGGTTACAAGAAGTTTAGAGGCATTAGGATTTCATTTTGTACACATACGATTTTAAAATATTCTAAAAATGGCTACAAACGTGGCATAAAAGGGTAATTTTAAAATGTGTTTTGAATATAGTTCAGTGAACAGTATAAACAGAATGTTACGCTATATAGCTACATTTTTTTGTCATTATGTGTGTATGTGCACATTTTATAGATATCATGTGTCTTTATCAATATCAATATTCTATTTGTTTTAAAAACAATGTTATTTTTTCTGGGTATATTATTTCTGGGTATATTATTAAAAATTAATTTTAAATAAAGTTAGAAGAATACTACAATAACTTGTTCTAAACTTTAGTAACAGTAGTACTTTTTACTTCATTGATAGTATCTTAGAAAACATTAAAGTATTTTTTACATCGTCAACAAATATAAAAGTTATTATTTTCCTCCTCCGTTGCGCATATAAATAATAATCTAGCAATGACGTAACCAAAAGTTATTTTAATCAATTTAACAAAAAGCAAAATAAACATCATACAATTTCTAACAATAAGCAATCTCTTTATAGCATATATGTTTTTTTGTAAATTTCTGGTTATCATGTTTGATAATAAAAATGCATAAATTGCAGTTTTACATCATCGATCTTTGTAAACGTAAAACTAGATCAGCAAAATTTCAAGATGTATTTATGATAGATATTGATCTTTTCTAAAGTTTTCCTTTCGGCTTGGACTTACCTTTTATGTATTCTCGGTCTATAGTAATAAACTATAAAAACTAATATCGACAAAATTTAAAATTAGGCAATAAAAATTTAATTATACACTTTAGCAAAATGTCATCTAAGTAAAAATTTGTGAGCAAATAGTCATCATCTCAAAAGTAGAGAGTCCTACAGACTGACCAATTTAACTTTTCTTAACCTGCAATAGTATACCATTTAAGTAAGCACTGCCCAGATTTGAACCCGGGACTCCTTTAATAACAAACAACACATTAAACACTAAACGCGGTTCATTGGAAGTTGTTTCATTAGAAATCCTACTTTTAAATCCTTAAAAATTATCGCTTAATAATTTTCATTTGTAATAAAAGAAGAAGGATGAAATTTTGCCTTTTAATGGATCTATTAGAATTTTATCTTTTAATGGATCTATTAATAAAAAAAACAATTTTATTAAGTAAGAGGTAATAATATAATTATTAACCCAATTTGTTACAAAAGTGGTTGTAGTCGTGGCAAGAGCTATTTAGTCATTATGTTAACTTTTTTAATTCAATCATGATTTATAACGTTTCATCCATTTTGCATTTAATTTGATACTATAAGTTTCCTGAATCATCTTAGATCAAGACATATGAGATCACTATTAGATTTAACAATTATTCGACTGTCCGCTTACGGAGAAGTTTACTTTATCACATATTTTTGGTTGCTTCTATTGGAGCATAACAATAGTCTATTTCTATAAAACTAATTTTGGTAAATTGAATGTGACGCAAGCGTCTAATATGGATTAATTTTCCATATTGGTCATTTTCATTGCATTCCTCCAATAGATTTTGTATTTTATATGTATACGTTTCCCTACACTAGTTGCTTTCTCAGTAGGGATAGTCAGCAGAGCTTAGGCTCTCTCCCTCTCTCTCATCTCATCAGTCGTTTTCTACCCATCTTTGGGTATAGGCCTCCCTCATATTCTTCCACCCTTCTCTGTTCTGTGCTTTGTTGTGTCAGTTTAACCCTCCTGTCCTTTTTAGGTAATCACCCCATCTCGGCTGTGGTCATCCTATGCTTTGCCTTTCTCCCCACGGCCTCCATCGGATCACTTTTTCACACCACCTGTCTTTAGCCCTGATGGCGTGGCCAGCCCAGCTCCATTTCTGTGAGCTGATTTTCTTAGCAATATTGTCCACATTGGTTTTTCTTCTAATCCACTGGTTGGTCTTGTGGTCCTTTCATGAAATTTCAAGTATTATTCTCTCTACTGCCCTTTGGTGTACTTTTATTTTGTTAATTATATTTTGTGTTAAGACCCACGGTTCTGCAAAGCTTAGGCTACTAAAGTATATTTCTTTGGGTACCTAATTTATCATAAATATCAAAACCAATTTCAATTTTCAAACAATAATAAAATGTAGATTCTAGAGACTTATGTTTTACTTTTTATAAGACGCGGTGTTACTAAAAAACTCGTGCGTTTGTAGACAATACTATATTTTTGAAAAATATTATAGTGCATTCTGATGCATCTCCAAAAGCGTCCTTGGGCGTACAGTAAACAGGATCTTTGCGTTAAAGTTGCCTTTCTACAAATTAATCTCTGTAATTTCAAACTCATTTGATCCCAGAAAGGAAAAAAAAATTTTTTAGACAATTTTAAATAGAATTTATTTTCTAAAATAATAAAATAAATACTCAAAAATTGTTAATTTTTCTTTTCAGTATAAAATAGTAAAATACTTAGTATGGCAATTTTTAAGCATTCTGTATATATTTAAACCTATTGCGGTCCTATTTTATTTCTACAAGTTACCTAAAGCTATTGGTCCCATTATAAGTCGGGCATCACATCCATACCCTTGCTCAATAATGTAAAGCATACATTTAAAAAATATATACCCTATGTCCAAAATAAAACAAATTCTTAGATCCGACATAGGACCGCAAAGGATTAGGAAAGCTGACAATATGAATAAAAGCTACCGATATTCTTTATTTTATGACAGTTAAATCACATTTTGCATTAATTAGATAATTGCATTATGAGATCTTGGCAAAGTATATTTGTACATTTAATTCTGTGCAGTATTGCACGTAGCTCATATAATTACTAAAATATAGCGTGTTTTATTTTAGCGGTGACATTATACATATTAAAAATATAAATTTAGTTATATTATTTGATTCTATGGCATCAGTCAAAACCTACGTGACGTTTCACACATCCTTTGCAAATATTAAAAAGAGACATTATAAT